>CM076577.1:916997044-917219544 GCA_034641835.2 Pinus albicaulis | reverse complement strand
GACATATAGATAGAGAGAGAGGAAGGAGATAGAGTGAGAGAGAGACATGGGGATGGAGAGAGAGAGAGAAAGAGAGAGTGGGAAAGGTATGGAGGGAGAGAGATAAGCTAGTGGTATATATCAGGAGAGAGGTGGAGAGATAAAGAAAAAAAAAGAGATAGAGAGGGGGAAAGATTGGAATCAGATACAGAGGGAGGAAGAGTGGTGGGGATACTTCGAGGAATGAGGGTATTAATTTATTTTAAATGAAACAATAATAATTTTGTTTTATAGACTGCATAAATTCACCTTCGGATTAATTAAAAGGTAGCTTTTCCTGGGGATTTGCATTAACTGTGGTTATAGTCAGGGTTTGACATTTGTCAATTAATAGGGTTTTCTTCACCCTGTCACGATCTTCGTAGCATTATTTCATTTTTTAGGAGGGTTTTTGTGAAACTTTTCTCTGCGTTGACGATGTCCCTTACCTGGTTGTGCAATGCACATTACCCTTGTTACTGTAAGAGTAAGCGTGTTTTGGTTCTCCATTATAGCTGGTGTGTGTTTGGATTATGATGCACTTTGTCTGTCTCTTCTTCTATATTTGGACTTGCTACTTTGCTGGTAATTTCACAGGGTTCTTCCCATTGTCACTTTCATACTTTCTAGCAGAGTTTCATCCTCAGTTGAACTGGGTATGCCATTTTTCTGAGGATGGGTTTGTCTTCTACAAGTCTCTACACCTCTGTGGTGCTTCCGGAACCCTCCGCATAGGAAATAATGTCAATTTCCAATGATAAATTTGAACCCCTTTCTCCGTTCTTCTAGCCCTCTTTGCTAGATTCAGCAGTTGCCTTAATTTGGCCTTCCGTGGTGGTTTTGAGCTCACTGACTCCTGAATATGATAGGTTGCGTCTTCCTTCAGATAATATTTGGGGCTTATGTCCCTCTTTTACAGTTCTTTGCTTCCTTTGATAAATAGTTTGCTTATTCATTACTGTATTGTTGTTGCAGGTTTTGGAACTTGGTGGAAGTCTCCCAGAAGTATTTCTTTATTCGTGGCTGCGACTAAAATAGGGTAGGGTATTTCTTGTCTATCTTGTGGTGTCTGCAATTTGTAGGGTTTAATAAAAGAAGCCCATAAGGGTCTTTCTTTTTTTGTAGTCATTGCGTTTTTTCTCTATACTTATCGTTTAATGGCCTTCTCAAGTAAGGTTTTGATTCTGCTTGTCGATATGTTTATTCTGGGTTGGTGTCACACGTCCCTTGTATCGGGGTTTTGAACCTTGGTCATTGTAATATTGTTTCAAGGGTGTGGATGATTTCGACCCACATGAAGCTTGTATAATTTGAGGGTTTCCAGATGAGGACCACACTATATTTTTTCTACGATTTCGATGTTTATATATTTAGGATTGAAACATATAAAAAAAAACACAGTGTTGAATATTTGCTTTTATGTAAAAATGTACTTGGTAAACATGACTTATACATGTATGTTCATCTGTCGAATGCTTTGCCTTCAGTAGTTTAACAATAGTTGTTTCTTTAATGTTCAAATTTATGATCTTTCCGACTCGTTCTTGTTCTTGTTCGATCATATTTACTGAGGTTTTTTTCACATGAAGTTCATCATTTATATACTACACAATGCTATGATAATACACAGATTTGTAATCTTAAAAAAAATTAATGAATTCAACAGTTGCTAGCCAAATGCACACATAGAGGTTTTGCTTGTAACTATTACTTATGTTTTCTTGTTTTCCTCCTCGATGGTAGAACTCTAACTTCATGGTTTTGGTTTTCCTTTTAGCCATTCCAAAATTACACACAGTTGGGAAATTTATTTTCATAACCAATTATTCAGTTAATTCCTATCCTACTGGAACTAAATATTCAACTAATTCTAAGTTATTGTTATTCGAGTATGTAAATTTTATTTGGCTGTGTCAGCCCAGTAACTTAAAACAAGATAATTAAAAATAGAAAACAAAATTAAGAGCTCGAGCTATAACCTTTCAGTTGTGTGCTCCTGCATCAGACTCTTGGGGTAGACTAAATTCATGGCTCCTACCCATGAGATCCTCAATAGAATAGCATGTGTTCTGAATTTGGGTAGCATCTAACCAAGAACAATCCTCGAGAGGATGGTCCTTCCATTTGACTAGGTATTCTAAATACTCCTTGTTTCGCATTTTTCTCGCCACCTGTGTATCCAAAATTTGTTCAATTTCCAAAGGTTGTGTTGGAGGCATTTGTTTTATCCAACCTTCTTCCTTTCCTTGGGTGTCCCGTGTTCATATCTTCGAGCTGTCTTCATCATCAACAACAATGTATGGATGCAGATCTTCCACATTAAAAATGGGAGTGATTCCTATACCTGGGGGTAACTACAATTCGTAGGCATTTGCCGAAAACTTCCGAAGAATTCAGCAAGGTCCGATATTTTTCATATTCAACTTGTTGTATTTGCCTTTTGGAAACCTTTCCTTGTGCAAATGTGCTAGTACCAAGTCTCCTACTTCAATTGTACCTCCCGTCTCTTCAGATCTACTCCCTGCTTATATTTATGGCTATTTTCTTGTACTTTTTGCTTGACCTGTTCATGTAGACCGTTGATTTCTTTTGTGAAATCTTCACCGTCGGCACACCTACATTGTAATTGACCCAAATCCAACAATTCAATACTCCTTGTGGGTGAATTCCATAGAGAATTTGGATAGGACTTATGCCCGTACTTCTGTTGGGCGAGTCATTATAAGAAAACTCTGCTTGTGCAAGCACACGATCCCACTATCTAGAATCTTCACCAACTAGGCTCCTCACTAAATTTCCTAGGCTTCTGTTCACAACTTTAGTTTTCCCATATGTCTATGGATGATAAAAAAAAATGAAATTTAATTTGGTGTCTAGCTTCTTCTACAATGTGTGCCAGAAATGGCCCATGAAATTCACGTCTCTGTCTGAAATGATGGACTTCAGCAAACCATGTAATATGATTATATTTGTATAGAATAGGTGTGCAACATGTGTGGCATCAATTTTCTTTCTACATGGAATGAAAAGTGCCATTTTGGCGAAATGATCCACCACTACCATGATAGAGTTGAATCCCAATTGTGTCTTTGGTAGACCCAAGAAAAAGTCCAAGCTGACTGAGTCCCAAGTCCTACTCAGAATAGGTAAAGGTGTATACAATCCCGCATTTTGGCTGCATCGCTTGGCATGTTGTCACACCTTACACCTTACCATGAATATTTGCACATATCTTCACATCTTGAGCCAGTAATAAAAATGAATTAACTATTGCAGGGTCTTATCTATGCCAAAATGTCTTGCCAAACCTCCACTGTGCTTTTCCTGGATTAAATTCTCTCGCATAGAGCATTCTGGGATACACAACTAGACCCCTTTGAAAAAAAACCCCTCCTGCATGTTATAGTCCAACGATGGGAAATTGTTTCTCAAAAGTGGGTTTTGGAAGGCTTCATAAGATTCCTTAAAATCAACATCCATTTCATATAAATATCTAAGATGTTCAAATCCCAACACCTATACTGTGCTCTCTTGAAAAATCAAAGTCCTCCTAGTCAATGCATCTGCCACTTTGTTGACCTGACGACTATTGTGTTTCAAAACAAAAGTAAAACTTTGCAAATACTACACCCACTTTACATGTCTATGATTGAGCTTATGCTTCTGCATAATATATTGCAACGTAGAATTGTCTGAAAACAAGACGAATTCACTAGCCAACAAATAATGTCTCCAATGCTTCAATGATTGGATGACTACATAAAATTCTTTGTCATATGATGAATATTTTTTCCTCGTCTCATTCAGTTTCTCGGTGAAGTATGCTACTGGCTTATCTTCCTGGTTGAGTACTGCTCCAATGGCTGTCCCACTGGAATCACAACAAACTTGAGAAAGTTTGTTTGAATCTGATTAGGATTGGTTTTTCCGTAATATTTTTCATCAAAAAATGAAAACGGATCTCAGCAGATTCTGTCCACCGAAAAGGTTGGTTTGGCTTCTTAAAGGTATCCAACATCGGCACACAAATTCCACTAAAATTCTTAATCAACTTTTAGTAAAAACTTTCCAATCCGTGAAAACTTCTCACTTCAAACAAACTCTTGGGAGATGGCCAACTAACTATAGTTGCAACCTTCTCTGGGTCCATCTTCAATTCATTCTCTAAAATTACAAAGCCTAAGTAAATTAAATCCTTCTTAAAGAAATAAAATTCTTTAATATTGATCAACAACTTATTCTGTTGTAATTTTTTTAACACATACTTGACATGCCAAAAATGTTCCTCTTTAGTCTTGCTGAAAATGAGTATATCATCCAAATATATTATCATTAATTTGCCAATGTATTCTTTCAACATCTTGTTCATCAATCACATGAATTTTTTGGGTACATTACTCAACCGAAATGGCATAACCAACCAGTCATGAAAAACTTCATTTGTCTTGAATGTTGTTTTCCACTCGTCACCCTCCCTAATCCTGATATGGTGATAGCCGCTTTTCAGATCTATATTTGAAAAATACGCTGCTCCACTCAAGTAATCCATGATGTCATCCATTCAGGGTAAAGGAAACCTGTACCATATGGTGATCTTATTTATTGCTCAAGAATCAGTCCACATTCACCACTCACCTCCTTTCTTGGGAGCTAAAACTGTCGGAACAACACAAGGAATTAAACTCTCCCATATCAATCGCTTATCCAACAAGTCTTGTACTTGTTTTCTGATTTCCTCATTGTCCTTTGGACTCATCCACTACGTAGCCTTTTTTGGCAAACTAACTCATGGAATAAAATCAATATGGTGACTAATGCTCTGTTTAGGTGGTAATTTATCTAGTAGATCATCTACCACTATATCAATAAACTCTTGCAGCATGTCCTATATTTATACGGGAAAATCAATGATTTCTATATGCATTAATACTACTTTAGGCCTTTGTACGACTGCATAACTTAACTCATCATCCTTCATATGTCGTAGAAACTCTTTCCCACCTAACAGTAGTGTTTTTGTACCACTACTTTCTGCAGCCTCTTCTTCCTTCATGGGAACTAGCATATGCTTTATCCCATCCTTCACGAATTTGTAACAGTTCTTCTCCCCGTCATGGATAGCCTTTCTATCATATTTCCATGGTCTTCCAAACAAAATATGGCACACATCCATGGGCATGATATCACATGTAATTTTTTCCTTATACTTGCCAATATGAAACTCCAATTCACACTACTCATCAACCAACAATTGGTATCCTTTCTGTAACCATGACACCTTATATGGATTTGGGTGCTTCAGTTTCTTTAAACCCAAATTTTCCACCATTTCAGTGGCTACCAAGTTATCAATGCTTCCATTGTCTATAATCAACTTGCAACACTTTCCATGAGACTTGCACACAGCCCGCACTAACGCTTTCCTTTGCATCAGGTCAACCACATCTTTAGCTGGTTTCAGTATGACCTTGTTCAACACCAAGGCTTCTCCTATTTCAGGTGAATTTTCCACTTCATATGGTGTTGCTTCTGCTTCTTCAGGTTGAGCAACATATTCTCCCCTCTATCTGGCTGGTTCATTTTTAGGACATTCAAAAGACATGTGTCCCTATTTGTGACACTTGTAACAGTGATAAGCAGTTCCTCTGCCTCCGCCACTACCTCTTCCCTGCTGGCATGGCCTTCCACCTCTAGTGTTACCTTCCTTCTCAACTTTTCCTCAACTCTTTGAACTTATTCCCTCTTCATTACTGTTAGTAGTTCTACCTCTACCAGATCCACATCCTTTTCTTACGTTATACTTCCTAACAATCTTCTCCTCCACCTTCAAAGCACACTGGTATGCTTCCTCTATTGATTTTGGTGAAAGAATACTGATCTCATCCAAAATTTCCATCTGGAGACCATTCACATATCTAGCTATCTTTTCAGGGGTGTCTTCAACATAAACACCCCTCAAATTAATTTTATAAAAATCCTCTGTATATTCTTTAACAGTCATTGTTCTCTGTCTCAAATTCGGCAGTTTCCTGTAAAGGGAAATTTGGTAATCTTGAGGCAAGAATTTTCTTTTCATCTTAGCCACAATCTTGTCCCAACTTCTAATCGAAGGTTTGTTCAGAATCCTCCTTTCTTCCTAGACACTATCCCACCATAGTGTTGCATGCTCTTTTAGTTTAGTGACAGTAAACCTGATTTTCCTGTCCTCGCTAATTTCCTCATACTCAGAATATTTATCTAACTCACTTATCTAGTTTAGAAATGTATTTGTGGATAAATTTCCATCGTAATTGGAGTGCTCTGGTCTTGGCTTACTACTAGCCATCAAAACAGATTTTAGTAGTTTAATTTATTGGGGATCATCCCCTGCTTCTTGTGCTTGCGCCTTTAGCTCTTCTTCATTATCATCTCCTTCAGGATTCCTACGCCTTCCTGCTTCCACTGTTTCCAAACGCACTGAAATTACTCTAAGTTCTTCTCGCAGTTCTTCATCTACCCCTCCCCTTGCCTCTCTTTCTTGACCTCTTCTTCCCGTGGCAGCTCTTCCACGAGCTCTTCTTCCTACTTCCATCTTTTCTTAGGAAGAAAAACCTACACTGATACAACAAATTGGTGGGGATACTTAGAGGAATGAGGGTATTAATTTATTTTAAGTGAAACAATAAGGATTTTATTTTACAGACTGCACAAGTTCACCTTCGGATTAATTAAAAGGTAACTCTATCTGGGGATTTTCATTAACTGTGGTTATAGCTAGGGTTTGACCATTGTCAATTCGTATCATTTTCTTCACCATCTCACAATCTTCGTCGCATTATTTAATTTTTTTGAAGAGTTTTCGTGAAGCTTGGCTCTGCATCGATGACGTAACTTACCTGGCTCTGCAATGCATGTTACCCTTGTTACTGTAAGATTAAGCATGTTATGGTTCTTTGTTATACCTATTGTGTGTTTGGAGTATGATTCCTTTCATCTATCTGTTCTTTTGTATTTGGATTCGCTGCTTTGCTGGTAATTTCACAGGGTTCTTCACATTGACACTTTCATACTTTCTAATAGATTTTTGTCCTTAGTTAAACTAGGTATGCCATTTCTCTGAGGATAGGTTTGTCTTATATAGGTCTCTACACCTCTGTGGCACTTTCGGAACCCTTTGCATAGGTAATAATGTCAATTTCCAATTATAAATTTGAACCCCTTTCTCCATTCTTCTAACCCTCTCTTCTACATTCAATAGTTAGCTTAATTTGGCCTTTCGCGGTGGTTTAGAGCTCACTGAATCCTTACTGTGATATATTGCATCTTCCTTCAGGTAATATTTGGGGCTTTTGTCCCTCTTTTATAGTTCTTTCCTCCCTTCGATAAATAGTTTTCTTATTTGTTGTTGTACTGTTGTTGCAGGTTCTGGAACTTGGTGGAAGTCTCCTGGCAGTCTTGCTTTCTTTGTGACTGCAACTAAAATAGGGTAGGGTCTTTCATGTCTATCTTGTGGTGTCTACAATTTGTAGGGTTTAATACAAGAAGCCTATAATGGTCTTGCTTTTTTTGTAGTCGTTGTGTTATTTCTCTGTAGTTATCGTTTCATGGTCTTCTCAAGTAAGGGTTTGATTCTGCTTTTCGATATGTTTATTCTGGGTTGGTGTTAGGCATCGCTTGTATCGGGGTTTTGAACCTTTTCCATTGTAATATATTTTCAAGGGTGTGGACTATTTTGACCCACACAATGCTTGTATAATTTGAGGGTTTCCCGATGAGGGCCACACTATCTTGTTTCTAGGATTTTAGTGTTTATATATTTAAGATTGAAACATATTAAAAAAAAACAAAGTGTTGAATATTTGATTTTATGTAAAAATGTACTTGATAAACAAGACTTATACCTGTATGTTCGTCTGTCGAATGATTTATATTCAGTAGTTTAACAATAGTTGTTGCTTTAATGTTCAATATTGATGAGATTTTGGACTCATTCTTGTTCTTGTTCTTGTTCAATCGTATTTACTGAGGGTTCTTTCACATGAAGTTCATCATTTATATACTACACAATGCTATGATCATACACACATTTGTAATCTTAAAAAAAATTAACGAATTCAACAGTTACTAGCCAAATGCACACACACAGGTTTTTCTTGTAAATATTACTTATATTTTCTTGTTTTCCTCCTGGATGGTAGAACCCTAACTTTTTAGTTTTTTCTTGGCTTTAAGCCTTTCTGAAATTACACATAGTTGGGAAATTTCTTGTCAGTTTCATAACAAATTGTGAACCAATTATTCAACTAATTCCTATCCTGCTGGAACTAAATATTCAACTAATTCCAAGCTATTGTTATTCAAGCCTGTAAATTTTATTTGGCTGTGTCAGCCCAGTAAATTAAAACTAGATAATTAAAAATAGAAAATAAAACTGATAGCTCTAGATGTAACCTTTCAGTTGGATGCTCCTGCATCAAAAAGAGTTGAAAAAATATAAAGTTGGTGTGGGGGGGGGTGCTTTTTGATGGTGGTATTAAGGAATCGAGTGAGGGATAAAAAAAATTAAGAAATAGAGAAGAAGGTGTCAATACGGGAGCATAAGAGTGGTGAAGAGAGAGAGAAATTTAAGTAGATAAGGTTAGGAAATTCATATAGACTGGGTGGGGGGGGAGAAATGGAAAATGATGATAGGGATGGATTTATGGAGGCGAGAGTTAAAGAGAGGATGAAAGGATAACAGGGGGAGGCATAAAGGAGTCGATTCATGGGGCCTTATAGAGAAGGTGTGTGTTATCGATATATAAATACAAATACATGGTCATGTGTAGGATAATCTGAGGATAGAGAGAGAGAGAGAGAGCGGGGGGGGAGTAGAGAAAGAGGGGATGCTAGGATAGTGAGAAAGATAGGGAAAGAGGCATATAAAGTGAGTGAGTGAGTGTGTGTGTGTGTCAGAGAGAGAGAGAGAGAGAGAGAGAATCGTTGGAGATAGAGGGGGGAGGAGAGGGTGTAGATGGATTGATGGAGAGAGAGAGAATGGTAGAGAGAGAGAGGGAAGTAAGAGAGAAATATATACTGAGATATTGAGATAGGGGATTTAAGAGATATATGTGACAATGATGGAATGGTGGGGAAGTTGGTAGTGTGAGAGTGGTAAGGATATATAAATAGGTATAGAATGTGAACATCCGTGAGAGAAAGAGACATAATGGTATATAAAAGGTAAAGGGGAAGAGAGAGAGAGGGATGGGAGGGTGGGTAAGTGAGAGTAAGAGGCAGAGAGAGAGAGGGAGTTGTAAGGAACAAAGAGAGTAAGAGTAAGTGTGTGCTTTTGTGTGTGAGTGTATGAGAGAGAGGGGGAGAGACCCTAGTAAAAGGAAGTGAAAACCTTGAGAGATATTGTGGGTTTGTTTGTGGTACTTTTCAAAACAATTGATTACATTAAGGCTACCCTATGGTCTATTCACCATTTTTCCTCCAATGCCCATGTTAAAGGCCTATAAAATTATAATTAGTGATCAAATATTGTAATGATTCAAGTATGAAAATTATTATAATGGTGCAAGTATCCCTACATGGGAAAGAAGGATATATACTATATATAGCGACCTTTTTCAAAGATATAATGAGATCATGTAGTTTATATTTTATGAAGCTTTATTTATGTACATATTGTGGATATATTATAATGAGTAAAGTGTTAACATGAATGCATTAATGAGATGAGTCACAATTAATAATACTTTTGATGTTATAATTGCTAGGCTAAATTTTCATTTGTGATATTGTATAAAAATTTATTTTGACTTTTGGTAACACGTGAAAATGTAATTGATTTAAAATTTATTGATAAAATATTTTCCTATGAATACTTTGTAAAGAAGCATGGATCAAAAGCGTGATAAACATTATTCAATTACAAGAAGATTAGGTGGGAGTCTAGAAATATGGCAATAAATTTTATGCATAAGGAATTGGCATCAACTAACAAGATAATTACTATAATATACTCTATTAGATTATTCATCATGAGACCTAAGCATACACACATGAGTAGAGTAAAACTTGTGAAGGTGAATAAGTGGCCCAAGCCATAGAAGTGATATTCAAATCCATATGCTAAAATCATTAAAAAAAAAATGTAAAACATTGGGAGATAATTCATTTGGAAAAGAAAAATAATATAAATGATGATAAGAGTTATACCTAGTAAACAAAATATAATGTGAAATGAAATAAACTAAGCGTATGTAATTTTGGTGAAAGGTTAAGTTCGGGCTTCGTAAGGATAAAATTTGAGGTGTCATTTTCAATATTAACTATGTAGAGTAAGCCATTCAACTATGACCATATCGATGAACATAGTTTTAACTAACCAAATTTATCATTATTTTGAATAGGCCACATGTAATTCATTTCATTTATTGGTTCACACAAGGGTAAAGCAGTAGAATTAATACTACAAAAATAAATTGCATAACATCAATCATCACCTTTAGGGCTTGCACCTAGTAACCAACTTCCTTGGAGGTCACCCACCTTGAAAATCCTATGGTTCAATAATGGTTAATTACATGGATTTTTCCCAAAAATAAATCCCACTTAGATTGGAACCCCATATTCTCAAGTATAATCCATTGGCTAGGTCCATGATGTAGCCCTGATTTAGGAACAAAGGGTGTATGCACCCCGTGTGAGATGGTGCTTAATGATGAATCGACCTTTCCATAGAGTCATAAAATTTCTAAGGTTCAAGGTATTGTTAGTGAAATTTTATGTTATTAATAATTCACCCAATTCAAAAGAAGATGGTTCGATGTGTTAATCATGAGTATACTTGGGATGTTTTTTGATAGCTTCGTTATTTTGTAGTCATAAATGTTGATAATAATCGGCGTTCCCTAAATAAACAAGGTGTTGTTCAATAATGAGTTGTAATGCCATTAAGAGGGCTGATATGTCACATTGTATGGGAAAGAATACATACACACCATGAAAAAGGTGGAAGGGTCTAAAGCAATTGGTGCTATTAACACTTGTTTCATAGACCTAACTGAAAAATAAAAAATTTGTGATCCTAATTGGTGTTGCGGTTATTAATTATTCACGGTAGCATGAATTTTTGGACTTTATTAATGGCCACAACTTGGTGATTAGAATGTGGATATTGTATGGAATAAAGTTCATGGGGAAAATTCATGAGCGAGGAAATATCTTAAAATGATTATCCTAGAAATTTTTTTTGTGATTTAAGACAACCTCGTTGGGTATATTGAAATAAGAAATGACATTGTTATGGAAGAACTAAGCTATGATGTCTATTCTTTTGTGAAGCGTTGGTCTAGGTTCAACCCAATTTGTGAAACAATTAATATCCAGGACTATTTATTTGTGGCCATTCTTCCAATAATGAGGTATTTTTCAACTTGGTGATACGTAGAGTTATGATGATCTTGATAAAGGTGATGGTCAGTATTTTGAGTTTGATTGTAGGTGAGAGTGTCACTATAGAAATGAACACTAGTAAAAATGACAAACTTGGTGCTCATTTGGGAGGTTATTGTCTAGAATAAATTCATTATGTAAAATGGTATGTTAGTGATGAATTTAATACGAATGGGTACCTACTCATCCACTGTGATACTTGTACTATATCATTACATTAATATATTTGATAGCTACATTGAAGAGAGTTCATGTTATGAAACCAACTCGAAAGATAGAAGACAAGAGGATCATCTCCATAGAAATAAGCCACTTCGAGGGGGAAACCTCCTTTACATTACATAAATGAGAAATTCTTGGATGATACAAATGGAAAAACCTCCTTTATATATATAGGAATCCATGGGTTCATAATATAATCCTAGCCGACCTAATAATAATAATGTAAGGACACAATAAGTACAATATGGGGGTTATAAGGGTACACAAATAAAAAATAGGGGGCTACAATAAAAATAATAAGGGAG
Organism: Pinus albicaulis; assembly: GCA_034641835.2. Classification (NCBI taxonomy): domain Eukaryota; kingdom Viridiplantae; phylum Streptophyta; class Pinopsida; order Pinales; family Pinaceae; genus Pinus; species Pinus albicaulis. The sequence goes on along the minus strand of CM076577.1, from coordinate 917,207,575 downwards.
CTAACATGCCCCTCTCCTTCAAAAAATAATTATCCTCAACGCTTCAGTAGCTCTGGATGCCTTTGTATCAAATTATCATCCTCTCACGTAGAATTTTTAGTGGTTAAGTTCTTCCACTTGATGAGATACTCTAAAATTGATCAATTTCATAGCTATTGAGTTATTGTTTCCATGACTGCTTCAGGTTCCAATATGATTTTTCCTTCCTCATCAAGTTCTGGCAATGTTGTTTGAACCAGAAGTTTTTCACCTATAACATTACTTAAGCATGAAACATGGAAAACTGGATGCACTTGAGAAGAAGCAGGAAGCTCCAATTTGCATTCCATAATACCAATATTTTCCAACACCTTATAAGGACCATATTACTTTGGTGATAATTTATTATCCTTCTTAGGTTACTCGAGGGACATTTTTTTGTATGGTTGTAGCTATAAAAATACCTAGTATCCTACATCAAAAATTCTCTCGTTGTGATGTTGATATGCCTGTTGTTTCATTTGATTTTGTGCCAAATTTAGGTTTTCCTTTAAGAGTTGGAGAACTTGTTTTCGATGCTCGCTGTGATATTCCACTCCTTGAACCTTAGAATTTCCTCTTAAAGATGATGTGAAGGACGATGGATGATTTCCATAAAGTGCCATAAATGGGGTCATTTTTGTTGTAGTATGGAAGGAAGTGTTATACCACCATTCAACCAAAGGTAACCACTTGACCCATTGTCTTTGTTTATCAAATACAAAACAACGAAGATATACTTCAAAAAAAAATTTCACTATCTCAGTTTTCCCATCAAATTTAGGATGAGAAGATGAGCTATGAGCTAGTTGAATACCCAAACAAGAAAATAATTCCGTCCAAAAATTTTGAGTAAAAATGGGATCTCTGTCACTTACAATAATCTTTGGGTTTCCAAGTAGCTTTTAAATTATTCCCATAAATGCAGTAGCAATTTTACCTGCTTTAAATGGAGGAGATAATGCAAAAAAGTGTGCATACTTGGTAAGTCTATCAACTACCATCATGAAGACTCTTCAAACATAGGTAAAACTATGTTAAAATCCATTGAAATATCCTCCAAACCTTGACTTGGAATGGATAAAGTTTGTATAAGACTCGGGGTCTTAATTGTCTCAACTTTATTTTGTTGGCAAACCAAACATTCCACCACAAAATTTTGTATATCAGATTTAAGGCCATCCCAAGAAAATTCTTTCTTCACCCTTTGGTAAGTCTTTAAAAATTCTAAGTGTTCTCCTAAGGGAGAAGTATGCAATTCCAAAAGAATATTTTGTTGTAGTTGGGAATTCTTAAAAAGATATAAGCGATGTTTGTACCATAAGGAATCATTTTTCCAACTAAATGTATCAGATGTACTAGGATCTTGTTGTCACTTTTTAATGAGTGTCCACACTTCTTCCTCCTTCTTCCATTCATCCCTTGCTTAGTTTATCCAATCTAGTTGGATAATAGAAATAACCCAAAGAAATTATTCCACATCGTCATCCTTTATTAAGAGTGCATATGCAACAACATTTAGCTTCCCTTTTTTCTAGATTATTTCAAAGCCATAACCCAACATCTTTGTGACCCATATTTGTTGCTCTTATGAATATAGTATTTCTTCCAAAAAGTATTTAAGACTATCATAATCAGTTTTTACCTTGAAGTGTCTTCCCATTAGGTAATTTCATCATTTCTTTAGTGAATGTAGTATTGCCAACATTTCCTTCTCATAAATAGCTTTCTGTAAATACTTTCCTTTGATTAGACGACTTTAAAAAGAAATGGGTCTTCCTTCATGAATTAAAACACCACCAATTCCATTTACCGATGCATCACATTCCACAATAAAGGTTTTTGTGAATTTTGGCATAGCTAAGACTGGTGCTAGGCACATTTCTTATCTAATATGTTCAAAGGCCTTAGTTTCTTTAGGAGTCCATGAAAATGCATCGTTCTTCAATATTGTTGCTAGAGCTACTTCTATTATCCCATAATTATTAACAAACTTGTGATAATACCTTGTTAACCTGAGAAATCCTCGCAACTGATTTATGGTTGTGGGGAATTTCGATTCCTTAATGGTTTAATTTTGTTAGGGTCTACCTTAACACCGTCGTGAGATACAATATGACCCAGATATTCCACCTCTTGTACTTGAAAGAAACATTTGGAGGTTTCTGCATATAATTTTTTCTCCTCCAATACTTTGAGCACCCTATCAACATGTTGAACATGATCCTTCCAAGATCTGATGTAGATTAGTATATCATAAAAAAATACTAATGAAAAATTTTCTAAGGAAGGGTTTGAAAATGGAATTCATCAACCCTTGTAATGTAGAAGGTGCATTGGTAAGGCTAAAAAGGAATGAAAAAAATTCATAATGACCCTCATGAGTTCAAAATGTTGTTTTTGGAATATCTTCATTCTTCATTCTAATTTGATGATATCCTGAACGAAGATCTAAATTGGTAAAATAAATTTCTACATGAAATTCATCTAATAATTCATCAATCACAAGAATGATAAATTTATCTTTAATAGTGAGCTTATTGATCTCCCTATAATCTAGATACATGCTCCACGATCCATCCTTCTTATGCACCAATACTACTATAGGAGAGAACTAACTTTGAACAGGTTGAATTATAACAACCTCTAACATTTCTACAATCATACATTCAATTTCTCTCTTTTGGACATAAGGATATCTGTAAGGCCTGATGTTTGGAGGAAAAATTCATGGAATCAAGTGAATAGCATGATCATGATCACAAATAGGTCGTAGTCCTTTGGGAGTTTCAAACACCTTGGAGTGATTGTCCAAGACTTTTTGGAGATCTGGAGAAATAGATGATTTTGATGTTGGAACTTCTAGTGAGAATAATTGTGTAATTACGCCTCATTGTTATTTATTTAGAAGATTTTTCACTACATTAGAGATTATTATATTTTCCTCCTTCCCTATGATACCTCGTAATTCAACTTCCTTTCCTTCCGAAAAAAAAATCAAGAAAAGTTCTCGAAAATTAAAAGCTACCATACCCAAAGATTGCAACCATTGTACTCCTAGTAAAAAATCATCACCTCCCATTGGAATGGAAACCATTAGACTATTCAATACATATTACCCCATGGTTATCTTGATATATGGAATTTTCCAGAGAAATTTATAGCTCCTCCATTTGCAACCATCACTTGACATTCTGGTGCTAGGTGTAGGAAGAAATTCAATTCTTTGGCTACCTTACAATGAATAAAATTATGGGTACTACCTAAATTAATCAATTACATTTTTCCTCTTGATATGTCATTCTATTTTTAGAGTATGAGGAGTGGTAATTCCTACCAATGCATTAAACGATATGGTCGAGCTCATTTATTTATTTTCTAGGGTTTTTTCCTAGTGTATATCCTCTTCTTTTCAATTTTATTGTTCATTTTCTTCCTCCTCTTCACAATCTATGTAACATAATTTCTTCTCATCACGCTTATGACCTTTAGTGTATTTTCTATCACAACTGTAGAAAAGCCCTTTTTCTCCTTTTTATTCCAATTTTTGTGGTGTCAACCTTGTAGTTTGTGGAAGTCTAGGAGTAGAAACACTTCCATCTTTATATATGTGAGTGGTAGGCTTCCTTGTCACCATGATTTTACATTCATTTTTTCTTGCCAACCTGAATGCCTTCTTCAATGAATCAGGTTCCCAAAGGCGAACCTCATGTTGGATGTTATCCTTTAAATTCTCTATGAAGACATCAATCCTACATTCCTATGGAATATCAGTTACCCTTATATTCAATTTTTGGAAGTCCTCAATGTGCTCCACCACTAAACCCTTTTGTTTGAGATTTATCAATTGGATAAAGAAGGTATTTCTCTTTGTATCCCTATAATGTGCTATTATTTCCTCTGTAAAAATTAACCAAGTGACAATTTTTTTATGGGAGCAAAGCCATCGATACCATAAAAATGTATTTTGTTCTAAATGTAAAGTTGCAATGCATACCTTTTGTGTGTTTCGAACATTATTGAGATCAAAATATTGCTCCATCTGTAGTATCCATGTTACGGGATCCTTTCCATCAAATTTCCTCATATCCACTTTTGAAATATGGTGGTTCTTCAATCCAACATTAGAGTTTATGAAATCATGATTAACATTTATTTTTTTCTCATCATGAGTTTCTTGTACTACCTTTTTTCCATTAGGAATCATTTCTTGTATCAACTTTGCCAAACCTTCCTTCAAACCTTCAATGTCTTCTTTTAAGTTATTCTTCATGTCTTCCATGTTAGCTTCCATGTCATCCATATTAGATTCCATTCCATCCATCTTAGATTCCACACCTTTATTCAAACCATCCATGTTATCTTCCATGCCCTATTTCATACAATCCATCTTAACTTCCCTGCCTTTCTTCAACACTTCCATTTCTTTTTTGTTTCTCTTTGCGAGAGAGAAATTTTGTGCACTTACTCTTGTAGTTTTGATATATCATGTTTCACTTCTTCCTCTTCATGAGTCATAGTAGAGTATTTTATCACTTGGATTGAAACTTAGGCTGAGAAATGAAACTCTGAGGTAACCTCAAACCACGCTTAGCCAAGTAGCTAGCCCTACTAAGCCAGGAGAGGGCTCTCTCAATATAGATCACAGTCAAAATGAATAAGGTAATAAGATATTAGACTAGGTATAGTGGCTCAGGGTTTTTGATTTTTATTGTGTAGGGTTTTGCTAGATCAAGAGGAGTCAAACAACTAGGGCAAGGAAATTAGGTCAAAATTTGGAGGCTGTTCTATCGGGCAAGGTAGGTACAATGTTTATCACTTTAGGGTTTTGATGATGGGATGATCAAGACATGTGAGGAGATAGAAATAGCATGATGAATTCATGGTTTCTTTATAAAATAGAGAAATTACAAATTATGAATGCTTACCCAAAACATAACATAGAAATTATGGCTTATGTTCATCTAACTTGAATAAATTCATTTAATAGCAATGAAATGATGGATGAAGTAAAAAAAACATTCTAAAATATGAGCACAAAAGAAGAAACTAAAAATAAACACAACACCACATGGATCCCATAAAAATAGCTGCAAATTTGGTTAATACCCAGGCCAAAACTGATACAAAAGTATGTCTCTTGAGATGACAAAGCTCCAAGTGAATCCAACCTCTACAAATGACTGAGAAGATACATTATATAGACCTCAAAACCACTCTTCCTAACCTCAAGGATTCGAATCCATGAGGTAGGAATCAGTTTCACCTACTCCCAAACAAGAATATGAAGATTAGGAAGACCCAACAATTTGCCTCTAAAAGAGAGGAAACTGATTCATTTGACCTCTAGAGGACTCACCTAATGTATCTATCTTAGATGAAAGTAAAAAAATGACATTTAAATTTATCTTGACCCTTTACATCAGTAATTTTCTCATTTTTCCAAGAAAAAAGTCAAAAAGTCAAAATTTGCTGAAGATGATGAAAATTTCATTTTCCTAGCAAACACGCAGCGCCATGACAGAAAAATAACCTCTTTTTCAAGCAACGTTTCGAGGCCTTCCAGGTGTCCAAATCAGCTCCACGATAGCTCATTGGAAAGATATCTGAGACTAGTTTCCAAATATACCTGTAGTTTCTAAAATGGTGTCCATATACCCTATCAAAAACCTGTTCCCCCAAGACTGGTAAACGCATAGCACGAAGGTCAAAAAGGAGGCAGGAACATGAAAATTTGGTGGTTTTTTGTACATTTGAGGGACCAGTTCTCATCCAAATTTTGTGAAACTTGCTAGGGTTGATGTATTAATCATTATAAACACTATAGTGGTGACCATGATTCCATTGGAGGATCCAAAAAAGAGTGCAGTGCCAGTGGCATTGCGCATTTGGTTGAATTTTTGAATGCCAAAATTGCTCAAAAACTCAAAAATGCACTAAAGTGCCAAACGTGCCAAAACTTGCCAAAATGTATGAGGCTACTTTTTGATCAAGGGCTTGAGGCGTGGAGAGACACCTCAACAAGTATGTCTAACCTATCCTTCTCCTTTTGCTCGGTCAAAGCTTGAATTTTTGAATGGGCTCTTTTGAGCTTGGCCCTTGCAATTTTGTTTCTCATGGCATAATGTTTTTTCATTTTCCTTTGAATATCATTGTCTCTTTTGGCCCTCTAGAAAAATCTTCAGATGCGAATTGGATCTATCAATCCATGACTCTCTATCCCTGCCAATCTCAAGGGCAAGAAGCTCACTTGGAGTGATTTTCTCTGCCAACTCAGCTTCAACTTGTCTTTCCCAAGATAGAGCTCTCTTTAGACCTATTTTCTTTGGTCTCTGTCTTGGAGGATGATCCTCCTCATCATCAATCTCAAGAAATCTATCCAAGGTCTCCTCCAACAAGGCCTTCGCCTTTTCTGCCTCTCTTTATGTTTTTATGGTCCTAACCTCATCAATGATTTGCTTGGTTTTCAGATGCTGATTTTCTTGCTCAAGAAAATCAATAAAATATTGTGCTCTATCAATATTAGTTTGAAGTTCGATAATATTTTCCTCTTTGCTTCTAATTACCATACTGGTGATTCTATCCTCATTCTCCTCATCAAGGACAATCAACTAAAATTCCTGCTATGTTTCATGTTTATCCTCTTTCTCCTCAATGATTAGCTCTTTAGCCTTTTCCTTGCCCTTGTCCACCTATTTTTCTAATGAAGAAGGCATGGACCCTTTCACTCCAAGTGAAGCAAACAGATGCCTATGGACTCTCATATAGGTCCTAGAAAATGGCTCAACCTCAGTCATATTAACCCAAGTTACCTCATTATCTTTCTCACTGCTTGATGCCTTAGTATCATGATGTAATGATGAAGGGTTATAGAAAGGTGAAGAAGTAGGATCAACATGAGGTGAATGGATCTGACAAGGTGATGATGTATGGAAAATATGCTAAGATGGAGAAGTGGATAGGGGAGGATGAGATGATGAAGGGATACTCTGCTCATGATGACTAGGTGGGGTAGTGAAAACTTTATTTACAATGAATGTGAACCATGGGATGTTATTTTGCTCAAGATGATGCATGACTATCATATTGATGAGGGAGTGATGGAAAAGACTCTACATTTGATGATTATAATCCCTATTTTGCACAATCTATGCCATATTGTCAATATTGCAGGAGAGATAGTAAGGTATGTGAAGAATTCTGACTCTAGTGAAGTGCATGAGGACTCAGATATGGTATGAGGAGAGTCGAGAAAACCTAACCTCACAGGTGAAATATTTCATGATTATCTTCATCATAGGGATATACCATTCAAGGAGATGAGAGAAAGGGAAAATGGTATTTTTGTCATCCTTGTATCTAGGTTTGAGATAAGGTTCATAATAGCTTGGATCAAGGTTTCCTTGTTTAAACCATTTCTCTCCCACATTAGGGATCCCTGTAGCCTCTGAAATGGCATTAGTGGACATGGTAAAAGTCACCCCAGGAAGAGTGACCTGTCTATCATGAATATTTGTGATGGAAAACCTTGTCAAAATATGGTGATATTGAATTTGCTGCACTCTCTCACAAAACTCAAAACAACCAACATGTTTAAAACATGACACAGTGACAGGAGAATCCATGATCTCCTTTATGGTTATTGGTTCATATCTATTGATTTTCCCTCCTCTATGGTCACTTCTCTTTGGTATATGTTCCTCAATGGCACCTCTGTCCTCCTCTTCATATATTTTGAAATTTGAAGGCTTAGGAAACCCTATGGTAAAAAATGGAATGAGATGAGATGAAGGGAGAAATAGATGAGATGACTAGCTTAGGTAAATGAAGGAAATGAGTGTAAATGTAAAACCTAGGTCTATGAAAACCATAGGAATTAGCAATGCTCAAGCCTGATATCTGTTTATGGAGGTGAATACGGATATGGTGCATGAAAAATGAAAATTAAATGGAAACTAAGGTTTCATAAGGAATGAACACTTCAAATATTTAATGGACACCAAATATTTTAGAGGCATAGTGAATTAGTGTGCACTTATTGTTTTAAAAATCCTTGGAGAAGTTCATGAAGAGGTTTGAGCTCAATGGAAGTTGTGCAAATATTCACAACCCTCACTATGCAAGCACGCAGCGTCGCTGTGCAAATGTGCACCACCAAGTTAAAGGTGCAGTGCCAGTTTGAGAACGTGTAGCGCCAATGTAAATTGGTTTGGTATTTTTAGGCAAACGCGCAGCGCGACTGGGTAAATGCGCAGTGCCAAGATAAATGCGCAGCACCAGTGAAACACCTTTTTGAAGACTACATTTGGAGGCCTTCCCGGTGTCTAAATTGGGCCCATGATAGCTCGTTGGAAATCCCTTGAAGTATAATTTCCAAATATACCTTTTTTTATCATTGGAGCTCATTTTCCTTGTCAAAATTTGATTTTCCCAAGACTAGTCAAAAAGTGCTAAATGAGGGTGTATAAATGCAGAGTGTTGGAGCAGGTAGCTTTTGGAGGCCTTCCTCAACTCCAAATTAAGCTCATGATAGCTCATTGGAAATATATCTCTATATAATTATCATTTTAATCATCAAGCAAGTCATTTGGACACTCGAGCTATGAGAAACCTTGATTTTCCCAAGGTCACTCCATAAGTACAACAACTCTCTTGTGGCACCTTTATTTTTGACATGTGTATAAAACCATGACACCTGTGTAAAAAATGAAGAAATTTTTTCTTCTTGGACCTATGATGGAAAAACTCCTCTCTCACTTTTGTCAAATGCATCTTTGTTTGGTCAGAAACATAATTTGAAGTAAAACTGGGCCTATGACTGGAAAATGACTTGACCCTTGGAATGATTTCTCAAAAAATGATGGGGACATGATGTTATGAGTTGAAATGACTTCATAATTACTGAAATGACCTCCCTTATGGCTCCTCTGCTCAAATGTCTCATTTTCATAGAAAACCCTAGCTCAGTAGGAGAGGAAATTAGGTTTTGGTGCTTGTGAACAATGATGACTTGGGCACCTTTGGGAAAAGACAACTCTCTTTGAAATTTGATCAATTTCTGAAGTAGAAAGTTTTTGTATTTGACACTTGATGTGTTGGAATGTGGAACTCTAAGTTGGCAGCCTTGGGATACTAAGTGCTTATTACATTTGAACTGACATAAAATGACATGGATAAAAATAAAATTACATCTTGGAATGAAACTCACACTTGAAATCAAAAGACAACTTTGTAAAACATCTTGGAGATCATCTTTACATGGTAAAGAGACATTATTGGGATCACCCTCACACCTTCTGCTACCCTTTATTGAAAATGAGACAATGCAATGATTTGACCTAATCAAACCCTATTGACCCTATGAGAAATGAAAGAAACTGACTCAATAAGTAACTTTGACTAAAAGTGGAATGAGAGAAGACTTGTTTTCAGCATGATGAAGACATGGAAGAGTGTCAGCAGGCATATACATGTGAAGTAAAATGGGAAACTTGAGAAGTACAACCACAAGTGGAAAAAATTTATATCATGACCTAACAGAATAATTGAATATTCTTTAGAGTGGGACACCTTAGATGCATATGCAAAATGTGTTTTGATCCCTGGTGGAAGTATGAAAATACTAACACTAACATTGGCTCCAGCTAGGGATGGTAGCTCCTTGGAGATTCCAAGAACACCATAGACCAAGTGCCTATTCATTGGACATGGACTCAATATCTAAAAGCCAGACTGAATACTGAAAGAAACTTGACTGAATAAACTGAACTGACTCAAACTAAAACACAATTGAAAAACTAAAAAAGATGCTCAGAATTAAGCTTATTCATCAAAACCTACTCTAATTGATTCATTCATCATCTGATCAAGTGAAAATGAAAAACCAATGCAACCATGTAAGCATTCTGGCTGTTGTTTCAATTCTCCATAAGTGCTTGCTTATGAGCAAGAAGAGAGAATTACTGAAACACAACTCCCATGAAAAATTTTCAACGGATCAGATATTGATTAAATTGCAAAGCAAGAGCCCACTGAATGACCTCAAGAATACTTCAAATGGATGTTCATAGGAATAAATATTGATTTCTAGCCCATCTAATATGCTACTACTTTGCTCTAGGTAGTCATCGTACCTTGGTTTTAAAATTTCCCTAATAGCTGTGCTTTATTTCTTTGATGACTGCAGCAAGCTGAAAAAAGGATCCTGAAACTCATGAATGACTAATTTTTCTTGATGATAAAAAAAAATGAAAATCTTCTTCATTACTCTCCTGATATGATTGCAAACCTTGGTATGAGCTTCGTAATGAAGCACCTGCTGAACAAGACAATGAAGTTGGTTGTCGGATCAAGTTTATATCAACACTCTTTTCAAGCTCACAATTAACTAATGGAGAAGGAATTCTACTGTAGATATCATCTAACACATCAGCTATTGGGTCATGAAAAACATGAAAAGAGTATTGAAACATATCCATCGGTTTTAATGAGACTGCATGACACTTTATAGGCCGGTCATCCTTTTCTTTAGAGATATTATGAAAAACTTTCTTTAAAAATTGAAATGCTTCAAAACACAGTGGTACATAATCATCTTGCATCATTTGATCATGTGTCTCAACTTCCAATCCTTCATCTACAACCTAACATTCAATGGAATTCGGTGGCTGCAAATCTGGAGCTAAGGAGGATTCTATGTCACAAATGATTTCCTCAACCGTTTCAGGAGAATTTTCATCATTTATAGTGTTTACCACTCACTTATCTACTTGTTTATAGTTTTCTCTTATTTCTTCAAATTAAGAGAAACACAAGGGTAAGGAGCTCTGATAAAAAATTTGATTATCCTCTTGACTGTCAAGATCAAAAATCAATGAGTGTTGATTCCTAAACTCATGAAATTTATCTCTGATTAACCAAAATGAAGTAAAACAAAGAGGAAAATATACTTCACTTACTTCCAAATTTTATGTACTTTCCTCATCACTTTCATAGCTTATATGCATCATCTGATCACTGTTTTCGAGCTGTTGAAACTAAACTTCCTCCCACAAACCAACTGTTGATTGCTTTGGAAGATTAGCTTCTATTTGGAGAACATAATCATTGTCATACTAATAAATTTTGGAAAATAATCAATATAAGTAATGTCACCAATCATACACATTATATTATTATATTGTTTCTACTCAAATCGATCTACAAATCCTTTTTCTTATCTATAGTGGTTGGGATTAGCGGGAAAATCTTTAGGGCTTGCAATCTCTTCTTTTTCTAGGATAAGTGGGTCATGATGATCTTGAATGGAAAATACATCTCTCATGGTGATATTTTGCATCATTTCCTCTATTTTACTTACCAAAATGTCAAGCTTTACCTTTGGATATGTCAGGTGCTCTGCAATGTTCTTCTTTTGTTCTTCCTTCATCTTTGCATTTTTGATCTGCAGATTAGCCTCTACATCTAATACACTGTTATGCATCTCTTCAAGTGTTTCAAGGTTCCTTTCTCTCACCTGAAACTCCATTTCCATACCAAATCCATCTGGGTAATGTAAGAGAGTTGAGCCAGGAGGAGGTATTATATCACCAAGTTTCAAATAATAGACTTGATTGAATATGGAAGAAAATTGTTGTACTGTCTCCCCAAGTTGTCTTTTCAGCTGTTCATGCTCGTTTAGAATTAGGAAAGGGTTTTTTTTTACCACCGACCTGTCGAGGAAAACTTTGACGAACTGTGGGAAATATGAGATGCTCGCAGCAAGTAATTTTTTGAACCAACTCTTGACTTTTCTTTTCAAAGAAAGAGCAAATAGCCTGATATTGATATCCTCTTCATCAACTTCAAAAAGGTCTAGTAAATTCTCAAAATTTTGCATATGTCTCTCAGCAATGATAGTTTCATATTCACCATCCAACCTCTGCAGATATAGGTAATGATTTTCATGGATACCATGGAGTATAGGAGGTAAGATGAGTGGTTTTTATCGATATGGAACTTTACACGATGTAGGAGTATGTACAGAATTTATACGATTCGTCTTGATCTCTTTAGGCTCATCAATTTCAATATGGTCATCATAAGATTCAGAAAAAGGATGTGGACCAAAATGAAATGAAAACTCAGTATTTACACTTTTCGAATAGGTAGAATCAAGAATTCGATCATATTTATCATAAAAAAAACTCTAGATAACTTTCAGGATAGTTTTACAAAAAGAAAAGAAGTAATTTACTAGAAAGAAGATTAGATCTTAAATACAATTCCACTTTGAATACCTGAACTTTGTGTAAGATCCTTCCATTTTCCTGTTGGCAAGGTCGATCCTCCAGTGGTGTCTTTACATCAAGTTGGAGTCGCCAGCTGAATAATTCAGCCTTCATATGCATCTGATTGTTGTCCACCATCTGCAATCAAATATAAAATTTTCTTTCTTTCCTAGGGAGGATATGGTCTTGCACTTCCCCAATATGGTCACCAAAAGGTTATCACTCGGATTGAACCTCGGGCTAAGAAAGGCAATTCCGAGGTAACCTCAAACCACACTTAGCCAAGTAGCTAGCCCTACTAGGCCAGGAGAGGGCTCTCTTCGTATAGATCACAGCCAAAATGACTAAGGTAAGAAGATATTACGCTAGTTATAGTAGCTCAGGGTTTTTGATTTTGATTATGTAGGGTTTTACTGGATCAGGAGGAGTCAAACAACTAGGGCAAGGAAATTAGATGAAATTTGTAGGGTGTTATATGGGGCAAGGTAGGTAAAATTTTTATCACTTTAGGGTTTTGACGATGGGATCATCAAGAAAATTGAGGAGCTATAAAGAGCATGGTGAATTTATGGTTTCTTTCAAAACTCAAGGAATTACAAATTATCAATGCTTACCCAAAACATAGCATAGAAATTATGGTTTCTATTCATCTAACTTGAAAAAATTCATTTAATAGCAATGAAATGATGGATTAAGTAACAAAACATTCTAAGATATGAGCACAAAAGAATAAACTGAAACTAAACACAATACCACATGGATCCCATAAAAATAGCTGCAAATTTGATTAATATCGAGGCCAAAACTGATACAAAAATATGTCTCTTGATATGCCAAAGCTCCAAGTGAATCCAACCTTTAAAAATTACTAAGAAAATACATGATATAGACCTGAAAACCATTCTTCCTAGCCTCAGGTATTCAAATCCATGAGGTAGGAATCAATTTTACCTACTCCCAAACAAGAATCTGAAGGCTAGGAAGACCGAAAAATATGCCTCTAAAAGGGAGGAAACTGATTCATTTGACCTCTAGAGGACTCACCTAGTGTATATACCTTAGATGAAAGTAAAAACATGACATTTACATTTATATTGACCCTTTACATCAGTAATTTTCTTATTTTCCCAAGTAAAAACTCAAAAAGGAAAAATTTGTTGAATATGATGAAAATTACATTTTCCACGCAAACATGCAACGCCATGACAGAAAAATGGCCTCTTTTGAAAGAAACTTTTGGAGGCCTTACCAGTGTCCAAATCCGCTCAATGATAGCTCATTGGAAATATCTCTGAGTCTAGTTTCCAAATATAGCTCCAGTTACTAAAATGGTGTCCATTTCCTCTATCAAAAATTTGTTCTCCCAAGACTGGTAAACATGCAACACCAAGGTCAAAAAGGAGGCAGAAACATGAAAATTTGGTGGTTTTTTGTACTTTTGAGGGACCAATTCTCCTCCACATTTTCTAAAACTTGCTAGGGTTGATGTATTCATCATTATGAACATGATCGTGGTGGCCATTTATCCATTGGAGGCTCGAAAAAAGAGCGAACCTCCAGTGGCGTTATGCATTTGGCTAAATTTCTGCGTGCCAAAATTGTGCAAAAACTAAAAAATGCACTAAAGTGCCAAATGTGCCAAAAATTTCCAAAATGTGTGACGTTACTTTCTGATCAAGGGCTTGAGGCATGAAGAGATACCTCAGCAAGTATGTCTAACCTCTCCTTCTCCTTTTTCTCGGTCAAAGCTTGAATTTTTGCATGGGCTCTTTTGAGCTTGGTCCTTGCAATTTTGTTCCTCATGGAATAATGTTTTACTATTTTCCTCTAAATATCATTATCTCTTTTGGCCCTCTCTAGAAAACTCTCCAGATGCAAATTGGCTCTATCAAGTCGTGACTCTCTATCCCTGCTAATCTCAACAACAAGTGGCTTACTTGGAGTGAGCTTCTCTGCCAACTCAGCTTCATCTTGTCTTTCTCGAGCTAGAGCTCTCTTTAGCCCTATTTTCTTTGCTCTCTATCTTGGAGGCTAATCCTCCTCCTCATCAATCTCAAAAAATATATGCAAGGTCTCCTCCAATAAGGCCTTAGCCTTTTCTACCTCTCTTTGTGTTGTAATGGTCCTGACCTCATCAATGATTTTCTTGTTTTTTAGCTGCTGATTTTCTTGCTCAAGAAATCAATCACATATTCTGCTCTGTTAAGATTGGTTTGAAGTTCACTAATATTTACCTCTTTTCTTCTGATTACCACACTGGTGATTCTATCCTCATCCTCCTCATCAAGGTTAATCAACTGAAACTCCTAATCTGTTTCATGTTTATCCTCCTGCTCCTCAATGATTGGCTCTTTGTCCTTTTCCTTGCCTTTGTCCACCTATTTTGATGATGAAGAAGGCATGGCCCCTTTCACTCCATGTGAAGCAAACACATGCCCATGGTCTCTCAGATAGGTCCTAGGAAATGGATCAACCTCAATCATTTTAGCCGAAGTTACCTCAATATCCTTCTCACTTCTTGAAGCCTCAGTATCATGATATAATGATGAAGGGTTATAGAAAGGTGAAGAAGTAGGATCAAAATGAGGTGAATGCATCTGAATAGGTGATGATGTATGAATAGTAGGCTGATATAGAGAAGTGGATATGGAAGGATGAGATGATGAAGGGATACTCTACTCATGATGACTAGGTGGGGTAGTGAAAACTTCATTTACAATGTGTCCCATGGGATGTTATTTTGCTCAAGATGATGCATGAATATCATCTTGATGAGGGAGTGGTGGAAAAGACTCTGAATTTGATGATTATAATCCAGCTTTTGCACAATGTATTCCATCTTGCCAATATTGCGGGAGAGATAGTAAGGTATGTGAAGCATTCTGAGTCTAGTGAAGTGCATGAGGAGTCGGATATGATATGAGTAGAGTTGAGAAAACCTCTCCTCACATGTGAAATATTTCATAATTATCTTCATCATAGGGATATAAAGGTCAAGGAGATGAAGGGAAAATGGTCTTTTTTTCATCCTTGTATCTAGGTTTGAGATAAGGTTCATAATAGCTTAGATCAAGGTTTCCTTGTTTAATTCATTTCTCTCCCACATTAGGGATCCCTGTAGCAGCTGAAATGGCATTAGTGGACATGGTTAAAGTGACCCCAACAAGATTGACCTGCATATCATGAAGATTTGTGATGAACAACCTTGTCAAAACAGGGTGATACTAAATCTGTAGCACATTCTCACAAAAATCTAAACAACCAACATGTTTAAAACATCACACAGTGAGAGGAGAAGCCATGAGCTCCTTTGTGGTTATTGGTTCATATCTTTTGATTTTCCGTCATTTATGGTAACTTCTCTTCGGTATATGTTCCTGAATGACACCTCTGTCCTCCTCTTTAGACATTTTTAATTTTGAAGGCTTAGGAAACCCTAGGGTAAAAATGAAATGAGATGAGATGAAGGGAGAAATATATGGGATGGCTAGCTTAGATAAATGAAGGGAATGAGTGTAAATTGAAAACCTAGGTCTATGAAAACCCTAGGAATTAACAATGCTCATGACTGATATTTGTTTAGGGAGGTGAATAAGGATATGGTGCATGAAAAATGAAAATGAAATGGAAAATAGGGTTTCATAAGGAATAAACACTTCAAATATTTAATGGACACCAAATATTTTATAGGAATGGTGAATTAGTGTGCAGTTACTATTTAAAAACTCCTTGGAGAATTTCGTGAAGAGGTTTGAGCTCGATAGAAGTGGTGCAAATCTTCACAACCCTCACTATGAAAGCGCGCAACACCGCTGGGCAAACACACAACAACAACTTAAACACACAACGCCAGTCTGAGAATGCACAACACTAGTGTAAATTTATCTGGTATTTTTGGGCAAACCCACAACTCGACTGGGTAGACGCGCAATGCTAAGACAAATGCGCAGCACCAGTGCAACACCTTTTTGAAGACTACATTTGGAGGCCTTCCTGGTGCCCAAATTGGGCCCAACATAGCTTTTCAGAAATCCATTGAAGTATAATTTTGAAATATACCTTTATTTTTCTTATTGGAGTTGATGTTCCTTGTCAAAATTTTATTTTCCCAAGACTGGTCAAAAAGTGTTGAATGAAGGTGCAGAAATGTAGAGTGTTGGTGCAGGAAACTTTTGGAGGCCTTCCTAAACTCCAAATTGATCACATGATAGCTCATGGGAAATATATATCAGTATAGTTATCATTTAACTCATAGAAAAAGTCATTTGGACACTCCAGCTATGAGAAAACTTGATTTTGCCAAGGTCAATTCAGAAGTGTAGCAACTCCCCTATGGCACCTGTATTTTTGACATTTCTATAAAACCATTACACCTGTGTAAAACCTGAAGGAGATTTTTTTTCTTGGACCTATGATGGACAAAAAACTCTCTCATTTTTGTCATACCCATCTTTTTGTGGTCAGAAACATAGTTTGAAGTGAAAATGGCCCTATGAGTGGCACATGACTTGACCCTTAGAATGATTTCTCAAAAAATGATGTAGACATGATGTTTATGAGCTGAAATGACCTCATACTTACTGAAATGGCCTCCCTTATGTATCCTCTACTTAAATGTCTCATTTTCATAGCAAACCCTAGCTCAGTGGGAGAGGAAATTAAGGTTTAGTGCTTGTGAACAATGATGAGTTGGGCACCTTTGGGAAAAGACAACTCCCTTTAAAATTTGATCAATTGCTCAAGTAGACACTTTTTGTATTTGAAACTTGATGTGTTGGAATGTGGAACTCTGATTTGGTAGCCTTGGGATGCTGAGTACTTATTACATTTGAACAGACATAAAATTACGTGGATAAAAGTAAAATTGCATCTTGGAATGAAACTCACACTTGAAATCAAAATACAACTTTGGAAACCATCTTGGACATCATATTTACATGGTAAAGAGACATTATTTGGATCACCCTCACACCTTTTGCTGCCCTTTATTGAAAATGAGACAATGCAATGATTTTACCTAATGAAACCCTAGTGATCCTATGAGAAATGAAAGAAACTGACTCAATAAATAACTTTGACTAAAAGTGGAATGAGAGAAGACTTGTTTTTAGCATGATGAAGACATGGAAGAGGGTCAATAAGCATATACTTGTGAAGGAAAATGGGACACTTGAGAAGGGAAACCACTAGTGGAACAATTTTATATCATGACTTAATGGAATGATTGAAAATTCTTTAGAGTGGGACACTTAAGATGCACATGAAAAATGTGTTTTGATCCCTGGTGAAAGTATGCAAATACTGACACTAAAAAAGTATTCTGAGGGCCTAATGGGTGTTGAGAGGGTTCATTTTAGAACTCAATACTGATATCTATTCTTTAATATGACCATGGAATCAATTCAAGCTGATTTTTCAAAGAAGACTTACGTAATTCGAAACAAAAATACACACCTTTTTCTTGCTTTTGAGGACCTTGATAGTGAAACTGAATTATCTCTGCAATTTCGGACCTTCAATATTTGAAATTAGTTTTTGTAGTATCCCTTTGAATCTTATTTCGAATGCCACAGGTCTGACCTGATTTGGATTCTTCAAGGTAAATTTATGCCCAATATCCCACAATGACCTAATTATGGACTAGTTCAGTAGAGTGAACTTGTACGGTGTACCACGTGTCATTATTTCCTCCTTTGTCTCTGAAATTATTACACAAAAAACTATATTCCATGTACTTGTGGCCATTTTTTACAGAATTCTGATCTGATGCTCAGAGAGAGAGAGAGTTATGACGATTTTCCCACTGTCACCTCTTTGAGATGAAATTGGAGAGCATGAAGAAACACAAAATTCCACAGATCATATCTACAGAAATATTGTTAACCAAGATTTGAAATTTGTACATGTAATTCATCTGGATTTCAGCTTTTCTTGGTAAAAATTTCAACTTCTAAACCTTCGTAGAAAACAAATTATAGTGAAAATGCCACGATGATCTTTTTGCAGGAGCAAAACCCTAGAATTCAAAGCTCTGATACCAAATGTTATGAAACGAACTCCAAAAATAGAATAAAATGGAGATCAACACCTTAGAAATAAGCCACTTTGAGGGGGAAACCTCCTTTACATTACATAAATGAATAGTTCTTGGACTATACAAATGAAAAAACCTCTTTTCTATATATAGGATTCCATGGGGTCATAATATAATCCTAACCGACCTAACAATAATAATGTAAGGGCACAATAATAATAATATGGGGGTTATAGGGGTACAAAAATAACAATAAGGGGGCTACAATAACTACAATAAGGGACTACACTAGTAATATATGGACCTAATAGTTCGTGGTTTCTGTCAAGTGTATATTTCATCATCTTGTGGGTTTGGAGTAAATTCAACTCCCATCAAAGTTGTGGAATTTGAAATCAAGATAAGGATTTCCATTAAATATTAAATATACTCAATAAACAATTAAAATATAATAAAAAGTTACTGATAACTTGACATACAAATTCATTGAACCATTTTCTTTATAGATGGTATATATATATATACAAAAAGTATAATTTTGGGAGACCTGTGATCTTAGAGTTTATTCTTTCTCTTCATGGTTTCACATAAAGGAGGGCCATGGCTCCCTCCTTATAAAATTTTGTTACGGGAACAATATAGCTACCCCCATCAGCCTTCCTTAATGGGAGGGAATAAAGCTCATGGGTAAAATTGATGAGGGAGAAAACATCTTAAAATGATTATCCTAGAATTTTTATTATTATTATTTGAAAAAACCTCGTTGGGTATATTGAAATAATAAATGACATTGTTAAGGAAGAATTGAGCTACGATTTCTATTATTTTGTGAAGCATTGGTCTGGGGTCAACCCAATTTGTGAAACAATTAATATCCAGAATGATGCATTTGTGGCCATTCTTCCAATAATGAGGTATTTTGCAGTTTTGTGATAGATAGAGTTATGATCATCTTGAGAAATATGATGGTCAAAATTTTTAGTTTGATTGTAGGTGAGAGTGTCACTATAGAAATGACCACTAGTCAAAATGAAAAACTTGGTGCTCATTTGGGAAGTTATTGTCTTCAACCAATTTATTGTGTAAAATGGTATGTTAGTGATGAAGTTAATACGAATGGGTACCTACTCATCCACTGTGATACTTATACTAGATCATTACCTCAATATATTGATAGCTACATGGAAGAGAGGTTTTGGTTTATGTGGGTTTCGAATAAATTCAATTCCCATCGAAGTTATGGAATTTGAAATGAAGATAAGGATGTCCATAAATATTTAATGAGCTCTCTAAACATTTAAAATATAATAAAAGTTATAAATATGACATACAAATTCATTGAAATATTTCTTTATAGATGATATTGAAATATATATATATATATATATATATATATATATATATATATATATATATATAGAAAGTATAATTTTGGGAGACTTGTGATATTAGAGTTTATCCTTTCTCTTCACGGTTTAAATTAAAGAGGGGCATGGCTCCCTACTTATAAAATTTTGTTGTGGGAACAATCCAGCTACCCCAATCAGTCTTCCCTAATGGGAAACATAAGGAAGAAGAATGTTAATGACTCAAGCATAATGGAAATTTTTTCTCCTAGGTTTGAAAATGTAGATTTTGTTTCTATAAAATATGTAGTCCCCCATAAATTCCATAGAACAACTTGCATGCTAGATGCTAACCTATTCCCAAATATGGGAACACCTCAATAAAAATTTTGGAAAACATATAATACCTGTAATATTGTGTGATCATTGGAAATTTCATCAATATCTAGGAAACAAAAAAATAAGGCACATGGTGAATCAGATCATAATAAAATCCAAATTTCTCCATTTCAATCTTAAGTTGGGACAATAAGTTCTTTTTAAAACCATCCTTGACAATTTTGGAGATGGGGAGGGAGTGTATCAGTATGGCCCTTACTGATTCATTCTTTTAAGATTTTTATTTCCTTCTAGATAGAAATATTAAACCAATATAAGAAATATTTCATGGCCCATTTAATGTAGATCTATCTATATTCTCCCCCTCAACAATTCTTGGGTGAAGGGGTTTTTGAAGGGATAGAAAGCACTTTGATATAACGCATGAAAATATCATATGCAACTAAGAAATTATGTTACACATATTATTATTGGATTTGTGTCTATATAATGTACCCAACCCGCTTTAAACAAATATTTGTTTGAGGTAGCCCAATAATATCTAGGAAAAAATTGTAGATTATGGATTTATTCCATTTTTATGTTAAAAATATAATTATCATGATTACATGTTTAGGGATTTTCCTCTTAATCCATCTTCCTCTACCCCTAAATCATAAATGGAGAAATAACCTAAGAGTTTTTAAAAAGTGGTAAGAAGAAAAATACTATGTAGAATACGCTCCTTGAATATTTTTTTTGTTGGAAAAAAATCATATAATTTTTATGAAATATTGACCAATAACATTGTGGAAACCTTAAAGAAGGCTATCAAAAAACCTGAGGTGTAATCCCATGAGTGAAAGAAAAACGAGAAGGAATTTTATAATTAATCATGTGAAGAAATACCAATAGTGGAGACTAGGAAGATACAAGTGACTTAAGAAGTTGAATACCTAATAGACTTAGAGGAAGGAAAACATATGGGTCATGGTGCGCTTCATTTGTAGTAATTAGCAGTAGAATGGGATGGGAATTAGTCTCACTCAATCTTGAATTAACATATTCTATTTTTGACAAAATCTAAAGGAATTTCAGGAAGAAAATATAATGTATGCATCACTAGTCTATTTATTTAAAAATGAAAACTAAAACCCTAAAAGAAAGAAGAAAGAAGAAAAATCTAATAAAAATATAATAAAAATGTTTAGAAATAAGAAATAAGAAACATCTATAATAGTTAATATAAATTCCAGTTAATTTAAGCATAATGGCATTGATGATGAACATGTTTCACCCAACCCCCTCGAATACCCAATGAATATATTCTCGTAGGATGTCATACACATGAATGGAAAAAACAAAGATAGATTCAAATACAAAATTGTCAAATAAAAACTAACTATAGTTATGCTATAGGAATAAAAGTTCTCAACTGATATGCTTTCTAAAATTTATATTACTTTTTCAAAAAATTATAATTGAATAACATTAGATGCATGTGGGGCATTAAGGGGAATTACTTTATTATAGATTGCTTATGATATTATTCTTTAAATCTTATTTTCCAAGGAGATTTTTTACAAGAAAGTTTCAAATAATAGGATTGGAATAAATGGGCGTCATTTCCATTGTTTATGGACCCAACATATCCAGGAATATATATGTTTATTTCTTGATAATATTCAATCCATCCCTGGTTGAGCGGATGGATCTGCTAGGGTTTGGCAAAGTTTCTTTATAAACGTTGGATTTGCGACACTTAAGAAGCATTGGTATTGCGACACTTATAAAACGTCAGTATTGTGACACTTATAAAACTTCGGTATTGCGACACTTATAAAACGTCAGTATTGCAACACTTATAAAATGTCGGTATTATTGCGACACTTATAAAACATTGGTATTGTGACACTTATAAAATGCCGGTATTGCGACACTTATAAAACTTCGGTATTGCAACACTTATAAAATGTCGGTAATGCGACACTTATAAAACATCGGTATTGTGACGCTTATAAAACGTTGGAATAGCGATGCTTTGGATAACGTCGGAAGACCGACGACAGTCTGCAAACGACAGAACAAGTGTCGCTCTTCCGACACTTTATTAAAGTGTCAGAATTGCGACTCTAAGGCTAACCCTGTTTTTTCCGGCCTCAAACTGTCACTCTTGCGATGACTATGTGTCAGAATACCGATGAAGTGGACGTCGCAAAATTGGGCCAAATTTACTAGTGCAATTTGTGTGTAAGTATAGTGCCCTAAAATAAACTTCTTCTCTAGTCTAGAACATGTTTATGTTGATTGACGAAAACTACGAGCTTCCTTATCATTCCAATATAAATCCACTAAGTAAGGATAGTCCCTAATATGGAAACCTAAGAATATCACTTTACAGACGTAATAACACACTATTATTTTTAGTGGTACCACTGTGAGGAAACCACCCTATAACATTGCACTCTACACATGTTGGGGCAACAACCATGAAAAAGGATAACTTGACCTTATCTCTACATATATAATGGTATATGATGCCAAAGAGGGTGGGTACACAGGTACCGCTCCAAACATAAGCAATAGAAGCATTCCCTTTTTGGCATCGACCTATAGAACATTTGTTTCAGAATATGGCTAAATGTAGTGGAAAGTGTACCATTTCCCCCATGGATTTTGTAATGACTATGTAGTGGACAAGAAATTCATGGAGCTCTTTTATATCTCATAGATGGTTGCAGTCTTTTTTATGTCTAAAATTGGTTACAGTTGTCTTGACCTTTTTGGATATCTCTTGTGACACAAATAGCAAGATAGGTGAAACTATTTCTTGTTTATCTTTTCCATCCTTATGGTAGATTGAACCGTGTCATGGGTTTAAAGTATAATTCTTTAATCATTTTTCATCTAAAATTTATGTAAATGAGTATGCAACCAAAGGGTTATCAGTAATTTGATAAAATCCACTTAATTAGGGCATCAGATGGGTAAGGGTTTGTACAAGGTTGCATGTCTATTTATTTTGATTAATGCTTTGCGAGAGAGTGACTCTTGTTATTTCTTATCCCCTCCAAAATAATCAATTGGGGTCTCCAACCATCTTGATGAAGCTCCTACAAGATTTTATGGGTTAAAGAATGTAATGAGGACATCAAACACTTTTCTTCTGAAATCACAAATTATTGAAATTAACAAGGAAGCTTCATAGACAAAATATTTTGAATATAAGGTAAGCATGCTTTGTTTCAAAAACTCATACCAAGCTTGAACAACAATCTACTGTATATATGAAAAGAGTGCCTTTATTTAAGCTCTTTCATCCAGTTCCGTAGTATTATTAGTTTTCTTTTTAGTAACAAAGGAAACTTCGTAAAGTGTTGGACAGATATATGTAACCTTCTTGCCTCTGGACCATGTGAGCATCTATTTTTGTAATTTAAATGTCCTTAGATATTAGTATTTCATCTTTACAAAATTTCCACAAGTCTAGAATGTGTTGCCTAATAAGGAGGTTATGCACATTGTGGCATCAAAACCTTCTCAAAAAACTACATCCAATGCTTTGGTGGAGCATAGTGGAGTATGTTTTTTGAGCAAGAATGTTAAAATATCCACGTTACAAAGTGGATGATTATGTATTGGTTTGTATTTTTCTCAATAATTCTCTACCATCTGAGCCAAAATCAAAAACTCCAATGGCACAAGGCCGTAGTAGTGAAGCAGTGCGACAATATATCACTTCAATATCAGCTACAAATTCACACAAAGATTTGGACAGGAACAAAAAATACTTAAGTGAGACGAATATCCCCACATTAGATCATGCAAACACAATCATTAATGTTCTTGATGTAAAAGGTGCATCTCAAGATGCATGTACATTATCTTGAATCCCTTCTAACAAAAATTATTATCCATTGCTTTGTGAATTATGGTGATATGAGATTACTTGCGCTATGAAATGTTTTATTTAAATTATTACTATAACAGTAACATAGTTAACGATCAAATGGTAACTATTACCTGAAAACGAGAACTCTAACAAAAAAAGCATCAAAAATCCATGAAAAAACAACTCGAAAATGAAAAGTTGTATTCTAGAATAACTTTTTTTTTTGGGGTAAATTTTCAACATTTTTCAAAAATGGAAGTAAAAGTCAATTTTTTTGGGGAAAAAACAACCTGAAAACGAAAAGTGTTGATGTTTGAATAACGTCACGAATTTTGTGTGTGAAAAAAAAACCTAAAAATGAAAAATGTTGATGCTAGAATAACGTCTCCAATTTTGTGTGTGGAAAAAATAGGTTGAAGTATAAGTGTTGATGCTCGAATAACGTCATCAATTATTTGTGTGCAAAAAACACCTTGAAAGTGAAAAGTGTGGATGTTGGAATAATGCGTTTCTCTTTTCGGGGTAAATTGTCAACAATTTTTAATAATGCCATTAAAGATAAAATATCACGACTCTGAAAAACCTTAAAATTTCAAAGATAAGCACGACATTAAAGATAAAATATCAAAATTATTCAAAATTTCAATGATTTTTGTCATGGTTTTAAAAATAAAATAGCATGTCTCTAAAAGCCTTAAAAAACTAAGGATGACATTAAAGATAAAATATCACATTTATGAAAATAAAATTCCAACGATTTTTAGTCATCTTATTAAAGATAATATATCACTTGTAAAAACAAAAAAATAAAATAAATAAATTTTAAAATAAAATTAAAAATAGATATAAATAAATAAATAAATAAATCAAAATAAAAAAGCAAAAAAGCACATAATATAAAGAAAAAAAATTAACCCAAAACCGAAAAAAATAAAGTTATAAAAAGCTTATTAATAATAAAAAAATTGCATAATTAAAAAAAAATTGTAAAATGAAATAACTAAAATCAAAAACAAAAAATAATCAAAATTAAAAATAAAATTAAAAAAATTAAAACATCTAAATAATAAAAAAATTAAAAGAAGAAATAATTTAAATTTGGAAATTTAAATTTAAAAAAAAAAAAAATTGAAATAAAATTTTTAAAATAATGAAAATTAAATATTTTTTTTTTAATTTAAAACCAGAATTTAAATTTTTAAAAAATATTATATAAATACATGAAAAACACAATTTTAAATTTAAAAAATAAAAAAAAAAAGTATTGTTTTTGTTGAAATTAAAAATAAATTAAATAAACCAATCACAAGCGCAGCAGGGTCGCGGGGGCTCGGTCGTCGGGCGGTGAGAGAGATGCTTAACTCTCCCGCGATCTCTCCCTCTGCTCGTCGGTCGAGCCTGCAGCCCCCGAGGGGTAACGATAGGCCAGGTTTATTTAGTTTTTCTTTTCAATTTAATTAAAAAAATATATAATTAATTATATTTTTATTTTTATTTTTTATTTTTTAAATTTATTTAATATTTTTGAATTTTTTTTTGTTTTAATTTCTCTTAAACAATTTTTTATTTTTTTTAATTTAAATATTTAGCTATGTTTTTTAAATTAAAATTGTATTTTTAAATGTATGTGTTTTTATTTTAAGTATTTTGATTATTTTTTAATTTTTGTTTTTTTCTTTAAATTATGTTTTTTTTTTTCAAATTTTGTCATTTCTTTTAATATAATTTTTGAACATTTTTGTTTTTTTGTTTTTTTTTTTAAATTTATTTTTGTTTAAATTTTTTTTTTTAATATTTTATTTTTTTTTTTTTTTTTTTTTTTTTTTTTTTTTTAAAAGTTATTTTTGTTTTTTTTTACACCGTATTGATTTTTTTTATATTTGATTTGTTTTTGTGATGTCTTTTTATTTCTATTTTATGTTTTACTACCAAGATGGAAATCACTAGTCTAAACAAAAATTATTGATATTGCATTAACACTTTTCAAAATTAGCATGAAAATAACTATCATTTTAAAACAAATGTTCATGCTTGATAAATAAAAAATCACCACTTTTCAAAATCAAAATGAAGATCATGACATTTAAAAAAAAATCAAAGAAAATTTAAATTTCCAAAAATATGGTAAAAAAAAAATGAAAGTAATTCTACATCACCATTTTTCAAGAACGACATAAAAATCCTGACATTTAAAAAAAAAAGTCTCAAGAAAATTTAAAGTGCCAAAACTATGCTTAAAAAAAAGGTGATTCTGCATCACCACTTTTCAAAATCGGGTGCTTTTTTGCCACATTAAAAAAGTAGGTACTAGTTACCTATTTGATCGATAACTATGTTCGGTTACTAAAGCTTAATGAACACCATTTTCATAAATCCTTTGGATTTAAGTGTTGTGTGTTACCTTCACTTTGAACATATTCTAGAATATTGGACTAGTTGGAATCTCCCTTGAACATAACATATGATAAAAGCAAGTAAAGAAACTAAATTTGCATATAATTTTTACTTCTTTCTTCTATGCTATTGTTTCTTATGCTATTGCCTTAGGGTGTTTCCTTTGCAACATGTGGTCATAAGGTCACAAGCATAGGTTTCGAAATTTCAAAATATCTAGACTCATAAGGGATTTTATGAGCATGGGAATGATCCAAGTAATATTTAGATGTTGTCACTTCTTTGGTTTTAAGTTTTTCGCTTTCAAATAATAGATCTTATGTTGGTCAGTCCGTTGAGTTCTTTTTAGAGATAAAATAGGTTTAATATTGATTCTTCGCCAACATGTTCTCTGTCCAATCAAATATCCTTGTCAGTATGCTCCTTCACCCATGATTCCAGGGATTCCAATGTAAAACGACCGGTGTGGGAAATATTCTCACCATAAAATTTTGATTTCTTATGTAGGAATTGTGATTTTTGAGATACATCCCTTTCCTCATTTACTCTAAAACGTTTGATCATAAATTTCATTTAAGGATGTCTAAATTCTTTGTTGAATATTTTTTCATTGGGGTTTCCATTTCAATATTGAATCGAATTATAACCCCTTGTTTAAGGAACAAGTCTAAGTTTAGTCTAGGAAACCCTATTTCAAGTTAGATTTTAACACATATATTTTGGTTGCAGGAACAATAGTCAAAATCAAATAATTGAAAAATATGTATACAGACTTGACATTGTATTTGGGTGATGGAAAGCATGCATTTTTGCAATAGGAAATGCACCCTACAAATATTTAGGTAACTAGACAACAAGATATGTGGGTAGTATTTATATCGGGGTATCTGACTGAATTAAACTATAAATTGTCTGTAGCTTAATCTGACCATATATTTTTTTTATGTGTGTTGTCCAAAATTTCTCTGATCACTTCTTTGTCGATAGGTTTTGTAAATTCTTGGTTTACTACAAAGTCTTTCATAAGGTTTATTGCAACAGGAAAAGATCCTACCCAGAATAATGAGAGTTCCCATCGTATTACCATGATGGAGGCATTAACCTTCAATGGTCGTAGGGATATATATGTATCAGTCACAATCCCTTATATTGAGGTAAGAAAATTTTCACTCATTAAGATTTTATACGGGTTGAGCAACAAAGATGAAGGGAAGAATTATTTCAATTTTGACATTTATTTTAGTAGTCAAGAAGATGGATTATAAAGGAAGAAAATACAAACCCCACCAAACCCACCCCCCCCCCCACCCCCCCCCCACCCCAACCCCCACCCCCGCCCCTGCCCCCCTCCAATTTGCTTAGTTTCAACTAAGCTATGAATGTATGGATAGCTGGAAATTGCTTGGTTGGTTGTAGGTGAGAACAATAGCAGATGGAACACAATTTTCTTTACAAAAAAAAGAAAGAATCATTTAAATGTCATAGACCTTAAGCCTCCAAAATGTATTGGTCTGAACCTGCCCAAACCTATGAACACTCTGAGAAAAAAATTATTCAAGGTCATACCTAATATTCTTAAATCTTCACCACGGCCTACTTGAAACTCCAACCCATCTTAAAAATATTGATTCTCAAGGCTTCAACACAAATATCATAGCTTCTTGAGTTGTCTTTTTTCAGTTATGTTTCCACATTTAATACCATTTTCAATATTTCAAACTTGTTAGGTGTATACACTTTATCATTTTTTTTTTAATAGGGAATCTTCACCCATTTATGAATTTGGTAGCAATTTGTTTCAGGGTTTCAAAGTGACTAGGTTCCCTACATTTTTGTTGGGGGAATATTTTTGTCCCTCTTTTCAATCTTGTATTA
The DNA here is from genome assembly GCA_034641835.2 of Pinus albicaulis. Lineage (NCBI taxonomy): Eukaryota > Viridiplantae > Streptophyta > Pinopsida > Pinales > Pinaceae > Pinus > Pinus albicaulis. The sequence continues at coordinate 917,179,429 of CM076577.1, read as the reverse complement.
GTAACAAAAAATCCTAAGGTTTTACAAAACCAATTTCTTTATCGAGAGAATTCTCCAAACGTAAAATTTATTTTTAAAGAAAATAATTCATATTTATAATTTAAATATTCAATTACATCTCATAACATCTCACATCTTCTTTCAGTAATGTTACTCTTCTCTACGCTACTAATATTTAGTTAAATGTCATAATCATATTGCATAACATATACAACTTGAGTGGGCCTAGTGGTTAAGAGCATGTGTTTCCTCTTAAGAGATCACACATTCAAAACTATGTATACTCTTCTCTATGGTAGTGCCTTCCTGCATTTCCTTTGCAACATGTGGTGCAATTGTCATCAAAATTAGGATGATTTTTGTATAACCATCTGTCATCAAAGTTGAAATTTTACTCATGTAAGTAAAAAAAAAAAAAACTATACAAAACATTTAAATAATGCAGTAATTAGTTCCTCTCAGCTTGTCATCCAAATTAGTATGATGTGTGTATAACCATTTGTAATCAAAGTTGAAAGTTTACTCATGTAAGTAAAAAAAAAAAACTATACAAAACATTTAAATAATGTAGAAATTAGTTCCTCTCAGCTCATGTTTCTCAGCTTGTCATCAAAATTAGTATGATGTGTGTATAACCATTTGTCATCAAAGTTGAAATCTTACTCATGTAAGGAAAAAAAAAATACTATACAAAACATTTAAATAATGTAGAAATTAGTTCCTCTTACCTCATGTTAAATCTGTATTTAAAAGAACTATACAAAACATTTAAATAATGTAGAAATTAGTTCCTCTCAACTCATGTTAAATCCGTATTTAAAATAAATCTATACTAATTTATCATGTTTTAATATTTTCTTTATTTATAATTTTATCATTACAGAGCTTGTAATTTTGAAAATTAAATACTCTCTCATGGGGCACATTAAGATAATATTCGAACTAATACATTTTGAAGAGCTACCATTCATGTGGCTAGTCCTTTCTTAAGGAAATAACAAGGGGACAATGGAAATAATTATCTAATCTGTCGTGCAATAGTTAATGGAAAAGGATTTACTCAATTAGATCTAATGATGCAAAAATTAATTACCCCGCTTCTAGCTAGATAATGGTTGCCAAATAACAATTACATCACTCAAATCAGCGAGTAAAGGAATAATAATAACCTAATGACAAGATTATTATATTACATGGTGTTAATCTCATTAAATCTTATTATTGGTCATGCTTATTATATTACATGGTGTTAATCTCATTAAATATTATTATCGGTCATTAGGTTAGGGTTAAATATTCAACAAAAAATAGGATTTGATATAAATATCAGATCGAATCTAAAAATTTATTTAATTTTTTTTTGATAAAATGATTTTGAATTAATAAAATAATAAAAACCCACTGGTCTGCTCTATGAAAGAGAGTTTGAACCAGGAGAGTCTGGCTCTGTGCAACACTCTACATTCTCAATACAACTCAAGCATTATATATCATACATGGGTTTAGGGAAGTTAGAACCATACCCTAAGAAAAAGAAACTAATTCCTATCCTAACGTATTGTCAACCAAATCACACTAATATAGGATTCTCCATTATCTTCAATACTCCCCCTTAATGGAGATGGGGTTCAGAAATATGCATAACAACTCCCTAAAAATTTGAAACTTAATTTTTCCAAGAGGCTTAGTGAAAATGTCAACAACATTATCACATGTTTTACAATATACAAGATGGATTTATTTTGATTGTACTTTCTCCTTGACAAAGTGGAATTTTGTATCAATATGTTTAGTTTTCTTGTGAAACACCAGATTATTAACTAGTTTGATTGAGCTCTCACTGTCACATTTGATAATTGTTGCATATTTATGTTCTTCCCTAACATCTTGGAGAAGTCTCTGCAACCAAACTGCCTCACATGTTGCTGCGCATATAGCTTGATACTCTGCTTCTGCTGAAGACAAGGAATCTGTGTTCTGTTTCTTACTTCTCCATGTAAGCACCCCGGATCCAATGCTGAATGCATAACCTGTTACGGATCTTCAGTCGTCTATATTTCCAGCCCAGTCGGAATCTGTAAACCCTTCCAATCTAACATCAGAAGAATCAATATAAATAATATCATAATCTACAGTTCCTTGTATATACCTTAGAACACCTTTTGTTGCATCCCAATGACTCTCAAGTTTCTTAGACATGTATTGACTTAGTACAGTAAATACATAAGCCAAATCTAGTCTCGTAGTTGTTAGGGATTAGACTCCCAACTATTTATCGATAAAAAGTCGCATATGCCTCTTTAGAGCCATCCTCACTCTAAAGTTTGATGTTCTGTTGTAATGGTACTGTTGTAGCCTTGCACTGATCCATCCTGAATCTTTCCAATTGGCCTCTGACATACTTACCCTAAGATAGAAAAATTTGTCCTGAATCTCTCCAGAGCTCAAGACCCAAACAATATCTTAGTTCACCAAGGTCTTTCATTTCGAACATTTGTGACACTTGCTTCTTGATTTATTTGATTAGACCAAACACATTACCTGTAATAATTAGATCATATACATATAAAGAAATCAATACTATGCGCCCCTTTTCATCTTTCAAAGTATATAGATTAGGGTCATTTTTACTTCTTTTATAATCATGTTGCAGAAAAAATGAATAAATCTTTCCATACCATGACCTGGGTTCTTGTTTTAGTACATATAGAGCTTTCTCTAATCTATAGACTAAATGTTCTTTCCTTTTCTGGACAAACCCCTCAATTTTCTCTAAATAAGCCTCCTCTTTCAATTCCCCATTTAAAAATGCAGATTTTACATCTAGTTGGTGAACCATCCAGTGTTTCTTAGTAGCTAAAGCAATAATCATTCTGATAGTGTTTATTTTAGCTACGGGGGTGAAGGTTTCCTCATAGTCGATACATTCTTTTAGTGAATACCCCTTTGCTACCAATCTAGCTTTTAATTTATCTATGGTTCCATCTGCATTAATCTTGGGTTTATACAACCATTTACATCCTATGGTTTGTTTCCCTTCAGGTAGTTCAACCATCTCCCAAGTGTTATTTTTTAGAATAGATTCATATTCCTGCTCCATAGTTGTTTTCCATTCACTACATTCATTTACTTCTCTATAACTATAAGGTTCAAAAACATTCATCATACTAGTTATAAAGGCATTCTCCCTATATCTAGCAGGCAATTGAATATGCCTACCTGATCTTTTGAGCATTTGTATAGCTTCCAACCCGTTCTGAATTTCTTTTGAAGGACTCGGCTTGATTTTTGTATTTGAACATTTTTCTTTTCCCCTTTTCTGCTCCTCGTGGCTATTATATGTTTCTTCACTTCCTTCCACCAACAACGGAATATCCCATTCCTCATTTCTTTTATCAGATTCATCAGAAACCTACTCATGGAAAATGACATCTCTACGAACAAAGATCTTGTGAGTAGAGGGATTACATAATCTACAAGATTTAAGTTGTGAACAATACCCTAGAAAGGTACATCTGATGGATTTTGAATCTAGTTTTCTTCTATCTTCCTTTGGAATGTGAGAAAATGCTTTAGACCCAAAACTCTTAAATGTTTTATTGCATCCTTGAATCCATATAATTCTTCAAAAGGATTTTTAAACTCAAGACTTCTTGTAGGACTCATATATTTCAAATAAACTGCAGCATTCGGTGCTTCAGCCCAAAAACCATTCGAAAGACCCTTACCTTTCAACATGCACCTAATGCACTCCACCAATGTTTTATTCTTTCTTTTCGCTACTCCATTCTGGCTGAGAAGTATGGGGTACTATGAATTGTTGTAATATTCCATGGTTTTACAATACTTTGTAATTTCCTCCTTCCTGTATTCTCCCCCTTGATCAGAGAAGAGAATTTTTATGTGCTTCCTTTTTTGCTTTTCAATAATATATCTGAACTTCTTAAAGTATCAATTTTATTACTCATAAAATATACCCATGAAAACTTTGTGCATTCATCGACAAACAGTAGAAAATACAGTGCATCTCCTAATGACTTTATTTCCATGGGTCCACATAGGTCAGTGTGCACTAATTCAAGTATGTCTATCTTTTTCTTTTCTACTCGAGAAGGGAATTATTCTCTATGCATATTTCCTAATGCATAAGCATCATAATCATTATGCACCTGTTTTAATGTAGGAAAATCTCTTACCATTTCCTTGTAACAGAAAATCGTTGTAGTTGATGTGACCGAGTCTATGTTGCCATAGCTATTTTGTAGTAAAATTTGATGCTGTCAGAGCTCGATTTGGTGTTGTCCTCAAATCCAATTTGGATAGACCTCCTATTCGAATTATTGAAGCAATAGTCTTCATGCCATCCAACAAATATTTAATATAACAGTTAGATTTAAAAAATTCTACTTTTCGATCCTGATATTTAATCATGGATACAGAAATACAATTCTTTGTCACTCTGGGCACTTACATTACATTATAAATATATCTGACATTACCATCAGGTAAAATAAAATAAAAATTCCCGCGCCCTTTGATCTGATGACTTCTATCATCACCAAGGTATATTTGTGCTCCATTGTTAATTTATTTAAAATCTTCGAACCATTGTCTTTTCCCTGTCATATGTGTGGATGCTCCCGAATCCACATACAAGATGTCTGCTTCGACATTCTCATCAAAATATGCCATGAAAAATATGAAGTCCTGAAGATGGTCATCATCTGTGAAACGACATACATGTCTTTTATGCGTGTTGTTCTTCATGAAATTTCTTCTTCCTACACTCCTTAGCCATATGATCGAGTTTTCCTCAATAAAAACATTTAACTACAGAGTCATTTTTATTCGGATACATACGTTGAGTTTGATTTGGTCATTTCTGTGGATTTTCTCCGTTTTGTTGTGAAGGATTTCCTTTTGCTTTGAAGAAATACTTCTTTGCTATTAATGCAAGATCTGGACTCTAGGGTTTTAGAGTCAATCTTCTTTCTTCTTCCTGCATTAATATTCCTGTCAGTTCTTCAAATTTCAGGATTTTCTCTCTCGCACTTATCCTAGTGATAAACATTTTGTAATCATCAGTCATACCATTCATGGTAATCATGACCAAATATGCATCTACTAAAATTTCACTGATATCTACGAATTCATTCTTCAGATCCTTGATCTGCGATATGGAAAAAGAAATATTTTCATTCTTTTCCATATTTATGGATAGAATATTTCTCTTCAAAAATAGAAGACGATTTGTATTCCTGATCTCATACAAATCCTTCAATATTGTCCAGATTTCGCTCGCTAATTTGCATTCTGTGATATGCGGTATGATGCAGTCTTTCACTGACATCTTCAGCAACGTCTTTTCTATTCCTTCTCCCTTTTCCCAGGCTGGAATCGATGATGCTCCTGCTCCTAGATTCGGCTCATCCCCATTTCCAATTGTCCAAGCACTCTGTGCTTCTAGCATAGTCTGCATCTTGAACTTCCAATTTGAATAATTGGAACCATCGAGCTTGTTGTTCTCATTCAAATATGCTTCGATTATTTGATTATTCATCTTGAAAATTCAAACAAATAATTGATAAGAAAAAAAAATGATAGATCTACCCCAGATGTTTACAGAAAGAAATGTTACGATACAGATCTACGATCAATTTAACAGGTTTTTTTGCACGTTGTGCGATAGGCTTTCGAATCCCTTGTACCAACAAGATCTGCTTTAAATCTCTTCTTTCATTGGCAATCTTTCATCGGATTTCTTCCTTCATCAGTGGTGTCCACTGGCTCAGATCTACTTCAAATCTCCTCCACCCAATTACTGACCCAATTTCTGCGACGATCGTGCCGAAAATGAAACTCAGTAATTCCTCTTTTGATTGGTGCCTCTGCTATTCTTAGTGCCATGCCTTATACGTGATTGTTACTCTAATAGACGTAGTGATTGACGCGACTGTTACGCCAAAACCCGCAGTTATCCGCTTAAAGCACGAGAAAAAAATTCACTTGGTCATCAGGGGCTTTTCCTCTGTCACCTAAATACTCACAGGGATCATAACACTCCAGCTATGATTCGACCCTGGAGCTCTAATACCATGACAAGAAGTGATGTTGAATTAATAAAATAAAATAAAACCCACTGGCTAGCTCTACGAAAGAGAGTCTGAATTTGGAGAGTCTGTCTCTCCAGAACACTCTACATTCTCAATACAACTCAAGCATTATATGGCATACATGGTTTTAGGGAAGTTAGAACCATACCCTAAGAAATAGAAACTAATTCCTATCCTAAGGTCTCGTGAACCAACTCACACTAATATAGGATTATCCATTATCTTCAACATTTCTTAAAACAAAAGTAAAAATAAATTTCAACCTCAGCAAATAACTAATTAATTATAATGTCACTCATTAATATTTTACAACTTCATTAATTTAAAATAATCTTTATCCATTATTCACAAAGAGGAACCAAATTTAAAAGATACAATTTTTACTTGCCTCGATACAAATATGACCTGTGGTCATGTGAACCACATCAGAGAAACAAAATTTAGAAGATACAAATTTTAATTCACATAGCAAGGCCACCCTAAAAACATGATCTGTGGTCATTCAAACCAAACCAGGGAAACCAAATTTGAAGATACATATTCTACTTCCCAGAACATGGGCATGATAGAAATATTTTCTCTGATCATCCGAACGAAACTAGAGAAACCACATTTAAATGATACAAATTTTATGTCTCAGATCATCTTTACGATAATATGATATGGGCTCATCCAAACCATAGCAGAGAAATCAAATTTAAAAGATACAAATTTACAAATATGATCTGTGATACTTCGAACCAAACCAGAGAAACGAGCAGGGTTCAGACTTTTGATGGACAATGGTTGAAAAATAGTATTAAAGGTGCTTATATAGTTTCCCGATCCTTAACACGAACATGAGTTCTTGGCATCCTGAAAGTTGGTTCTGTGACTTTTTGTGACATTAGGGTTCGGAGTCTGGCATCCGGCTCGGGAAACCGGGCCATCACGTGAATGAAGGTTGAAAGGAGAGTTGGGAATCAACCAATACCAACAAGAGCTAGGTGCAACATATATGGTTTCCCCACCCTTAACCCAAACAGTGAGCCCTGGGCATCCTGGCATGTGTAGAGATTTGTTTTCTACACAATTTTTTTCCAAGTAATTTTAAGTGTGATTTTTTTGGAGTTTTTTAGCATATTTCTGGTATAAATTTAGCCAAGATCAAATTTTGATTTGTGTTTTTAAACTATAATTACGAAATTCAAATTCTATTAAATACTAAAAAAATTACTTATTGAAAATATACTTCATATTAATATTCAAATATATAATTTTTACAATATTTTAAAAAAATTGATAAACAGAATTATAACATTATAAATCTGAAAATCTCCTTATCTTAAAAATTGGAAATAATTTATAACAACTATTGTTCTTACTCTGCTTTAGAAATGCCCACCCTCCAAATAGCTTATTATATACACATATATTACCTAACATATTTCATTAAAACCTGCTTTGGAAATGCCCATCCTGCTAATAGCTTATTATATACACATATTATTTAACATATTTCATTTTATACGCATATATTACTTAACATATTTTAAAACCGGCTTTGGAAATGCCTGAATAGCTTATTATATACACATATATTACCTAACATATTTCATTAAAACCTGCTGAGGAATTTTCTGTTGAAAACCCATTGTAAAAAGATCAACGCTATTATTTATTAACTTAATGCATGGCATTTCATGGGTAATGAAGAAATTGTTAGAAAAATTAGGGAGATGAGAAGAAAGAATAATTAGACACTCAAATCACACACTACTTTATTTATTGATCACAAGAGATATAAATATAAAAAATATAACACACTCATTTCTATATATTTAGATTATGATTCTAACTCATAATATAGGAATTAATAGCTTCGGGACATTTTTGGGAACTTGTAATGAAAACTCACAACAACACATGGAAGCATTACTTGCAACAAAAAACTTTTGTGGTGTTGGTTTATTAATTTTCCATCAGGGAACTTCGAATTGACAAACTAATTCATAAACCAAACAGTATCATAGTTTTTTTTGGCAGTATTGTAGAATTTGGTAACTACGGTTTAAAATGGTTTTTTTGACAAGATATATGGATTTAACATCTTTATAAATTCTTGAGGCACTTTTATTATGAAGAGTTCACTTTTCAAACTAGTAATTTTAATGAATTCTAAACAAATTAGATAAAAATATAAGCCTAATAACTTTCCAAAAATCACAAATACTATTTTTTTTTTCCAAAATAGATTATGTTAAAAATATAATTTTTTTTTTAAGTAATTTGAAGACGATTAACCTTTTGTGAAAGACATGTAAAAAGTACTCCAAAATTTTCCAGGATATTTTCACAATGCTGTAATCAGAACTAAATAACTTTATCCAGCTATCGATACCAAATCTAGATGTACGCACGCGCCCGCGATTATGTTTCTTATCCATTAAATTCTCTGTAACAACGGATTATTGTTTGTTTGGGTAGATAAAGACAAAGTGATTTGGAAGGAAATGATGGAACTGGACCGCAGAGATAGATAGTTGCTAACGAAGGCTTGGGTTCTGACTGCAATCATAGAGAAAGCCTGACCCCGAGCATTACACAATTACGCAAGCCTGACCTAGCTAATTCAATGGGAAGAGTCTTTCGTTCGACGAATCGGGAGCTGATGTGACAGCTCCCGATCCGTCGGCTCCGGCGATCTCACCTTTCTCTGACACAATATGGACCCCGCCTCTCCAGCTTCAGACAGCAGCGAGCGGCGAACAGCGATGGCTCCTAGCGCCTCCTCCACCACCCCTCTCCCTGGCGCCGCTCCTCCACCCGCCAACCACCGGACACATACCTCCATAATGGGAGCCCATTCACCATGCATGTTATGCATCCGGATGCCGCATGTGAAGCGAGAGGTCGCAGTTAATGTAGTAATGCCATATCGATATCTTCCCAATGTAATTTTTCAAATTTTCAATCAACTCCCGCCTAAAGGCAATGCTGTCAAATTCAAAATTTCAATCCATCTCCAGCCTGAACGCATTGCTCTCAAATTCAAATTTTCACGTTTATGATGGGAAAGGGGAATCAACAAATGGTGAAAAAATCTCTTTACCAGAGCTCAAAATCATGTATCCAGTTTCTTTGTCTCGCATATTGCGAGTTTCTCAAGGCTCGAAAGTATGCCGAGCAGGTTGGAGGAGGACCAGTTTGTTCTTCTACGAGACAATAGCTAAACCAAAGACTCCTCCCTTTCTCCAAGCGTGCTTTCTGTGCAAACGCCGTCTCGGAGCCGACACGGATATTTACATGTACAAGTACGCTTCACTGTATCTCTTACATTCTAATAAACCAGCAGCTCTGTTTAGATCAGTCATCAGTGAAGTTATTTAATATTTTATGTTTTCTGGTTTTTGTTTTCCAGGGGTTACGCTGCGTTCTACAGCGTGGAATGCCGCTATGAGCAGATCGTGATAGACGAACGTAAAGAAAAATGCTCCGTAGAGGTGAGAAATATGAAGGAATCATCGGGTCCAGCTAACTACCGCCAGAGTTCGGGGGCTAATCAGAGCGTCCAAGCCGGGACAGTCGCCGCAGCCTAATAGGAGCTCAATGTTTGTTACAGGCTTATCATAAAGAACATGCACTTTGTTACAGGCTTACTATCATGCACTTTGCATTTTCAATACAGTTGTTATGATCTTGTTGTATTAATAATCTGATTATTGTTTTCCATCTTGTCTTGGGTATAGGGGTATTAAATATGATCTTGTTGTAATAATGATCTGATTTTTGTTTTCCATCTTCTGTCTTGGGCTTCATCGCCTGCAGCCGGGTCTGTCCTGACAATGAACTTTTTGTTTCATAATAATACTCAAGATATGTGTCCATTCATATTGGATATCAAGGATTTGTGTTCTGTCATATTGCTTTTTTATGATAACTGGGTTTTTAATGAAGTAAACGTTGTGAAGTATCATGTATTAACTATTATGCTGTAAGTCAATCATCCCCTTTTTTAATGTTATCTTTTGGATATATTTTGATGAAAAACTCATTGGATATCAATGATCTGTGTTCTGTCATATTTCTTTTTGATGATACTGGGTTTTTGGTTTTTAATGATGTAAATGTTTCAAGTATAATCTATTAAGTTTTAATCATTATGTGGTAAGTCAATCATCCTACTTTTAATGTTATCTTTTGGATATATTTTGATGAAAAACTGAATAGTGATAATATTCTGAATTTTAATGAATTGTATTAAGTATTATGCAGTAAGTCCATTGTTTTTTTTAAATGTATTTTTTTGGATAAGTGAAGTTCAATTAAAAAATAATAATAATAATGTGAAATCCAATAAAAAATACTCAATTATTAGCTTTTAGCCTTTTTGCATGCGGTTTAATATTTATTTTCACCTATTGGATTAAAAAAGTAGAAAGAAAACGATGCAATACTAATGGGGTTTAATATTTATTTTCACCAGACCATTGGATTGAAAGAGTGAAAGAAAACGAGATTCTATTAAAAAGGTAGGAGAATATTGTGATAACCATTTCATGAATATTGTGATAGCCATTGGATGAATATTGTGATAACCATTTCATGAATATTGTGATAGTCATTTCATGAATATTTCATATAAATATTGTTTATAATATAATTATTATAATTATTGCTAAAACTGTCTTTAATGGTGTCATGCGTTTTTTACTAATATTTAGTTTCAGAATATTTCAATACACAAGTGTTGATTTAGAAATTATTTTTCAATAATAAAGTTATTATTCAAACTAGAAAAGGAGTGACCACACATTAAAACGTTTCAAAAAGTGATGAAATGTTTTTTAATAATGTATTTCACTTCTCAAATATAGTTATACCACATTAAAATTAAAAATATGTGTCATATTTATGATAACCATTTTTATTAGAAAAATTTTGAGAAAAAAAAGAATATATTGAAAAATAACTAAAAATATGAAATATATTAAGATAGTATACACTATATTATATTGTATATCAATATTGTTGTATAATTTCAATCTAATAGAGGAAATTGTTATTATAGAGGATGCACTATCATGTTAATGCATAAAGGTATGTAGGTTTAAAATTTTGATCAAAATTTTTACTAGCAATTGCATCAAATGTTGCAAAGGAAAAGTTGTAAGGAATAAATTTAATTTTGAAAGTAATCTTGACATATTCAAAATCATTGAAGATAAAAAGCAGTACATTTGATGCTAAGATTTTTTCCTTCCATGCAAGTTTGGTGCATATTTATTTCTTCTCTCCAAAAATATTTTTATATATGGTTCTTTTCTTTTAATTCCTTGCTAAGAGATTGCATACACCATCATTTTAATGCGATCTGTCAGACCCATTGTCACTAGTTATAAAGAATTTGATTTTTTAGTCTAAATATTTCGAGAAACTCTCGCTGAGGAGTTGCAAGGGATAGAGAGACTTACCTTGGCTTTAGGTGCCGGATGTCTGAGGCTTAATTTTCTTTAATATCTTCTGGGACTTGAACTCTACTAGGCATATAGAGGCTTGTTTTTTATTTAGGTGTCGAAAGTCTAAGATGTAATTTTATGTTAAAATATTTAATTTTAATATTATGGGACTTGAACCCTGTCAGAAACATAGGAGTGTATCAAGATAAGAATCTCAACCCATTGCAATTGTTAGATCATTGTTATTACGGGACTTGAACCCTGTCAGAAACATAGGAGTGTATTAAGATAAGCAGCTCAACCCATTGCAATTGTTAGATCATTGTGCAGATTTACCGAAACAAACAAAAATACTTCTGGGCAACCAAACCAAAACCATTTCTAGGGTTAAGGCTACTTCTGTATTATAAGAAATGAAAAAAGGTTAAAACTTTTATGTGGCCAATTCTGTTATGAAGGGATAGCATACCCTATAGTCTACCTATAGGGTATAAAGAGCAGATGCCAATTGTTCATGGACCTTTCAGATGATAATTAGTTCACATACCTCATACATGTTGGAAACACGTTTAGATGATAATCCAAGTTTGAAAGAAAAGAGGTAGAAAGGTACCAAGTTTCGCTGATAATTCATGTTTGAAAGAAAAGAGGCAGAAAGGTACCTAATTTATCCATCGTGGACATAGGGAAGGCATGAAACATGGTTTGGAACTTGGCCAAGACAAACAAGAAATGTGCAACGTGCCTCCATGTCAGTGGCTGGTTCACCACAACCTCCATGGCACTGAAACGCTCACGAGAATCTAGAGATGGATGTGGCTATCCGTCTGGTTTGACTAGGTCAAAAACTACTATTGTTGGATATGAATGACGAAATGGAACCGTATATGTTGATGGGTATGAATATCGATATGAAAAGGATACTATGCATGGACCCTGCTTGTGAGATGAAATTCTAGTTGACAAAGACTAGAAAAGGAGTGACCACACATTAAAACGTTTCAAAAAGTGATGAAATGTTTTTTAATAATGTATTTCACTTCTCAAATATAGTTATACCACATTAAAATTAAAAATATGTGTCATATTTATGATAACCATTTTTATTAGAAAAATTTTGAGAAAAAAAAGATTATATTGAAAAATAACTAAAAATATGAAATATATTAAGATAGTATACGCTATTATATTGTATATCAATATTGTTGTATAATTTCAATATAATAGAGGAAATTGTTATTATAGAGGATGCACTATCATGTTAATGCATAAAGGTATGTAGGTTTAAAATTTTGATCAAAATTTTTACTAGCAATTGCATCAAATGTTGCAAAGGAAAAGTTGTAAGGAATAAATTGAATTTTGAAAGTAATCTTGACATATTCAAAATCATTGAAGATAAAAAGCAGTACATTTGATGCTAAGATTTTTTCCTTCCATGCAAGTTTGGTGCATATTTATTTCTTCTCTCCAAAAATATTTTTATATAGGTTTTCACCACGAATCCTCAGGGCCTGGTAAAGAGATTTGCCACCATCATTTTAATGCGATGCAATGAGACCCATTGTCACTAGTTATAAAATTTGATTTTTTAGTCTAAATATTTCGAGAAACTCTCGCTGAGGAGTTGCAAGGGATAGAGAGACTTACCTTGGCTTTAGGTGCCGGATGTCTGAGGCTTAATTTTCTTTAATATCTTCTGGGACTTGAACTCTACTAGGCATATAGAGGCTTGTTTTTTATTTAGGTGTCGAAAGTCTGAGATGTAATTTTATGTTAAAATATTTAATTTTAATATTATGGGACTTGAACCCTGTCAGAAACATAGGAGTGTATCAAGATAAGAATCTCAACCCATTGCAATTGTTAGATCATTGTTATTACGGGATTTGAACCCTGTCAGAAACATAGGAGTGTATCAAGATAAGCAGCTCAACCCATTGCAATTGTTAGATCATTGTGCAGATTTACCGAAACAAACAAAAATACTTCTGGGCAACCAAACCAAAACCATTTCTAGGGTTAAGGCTACTTCTGTAATATAAGAAATGAAAAAAGGTTAAAACTTTTATGTGGCCAATTCTGTTATGAAGGGATAGCATACCCTATAGTCTACCTATAGGGTATAAAGAGCAGATGCCAATTGTTCATGGACCTTTCAGATGATAATTAGTTCACATACCTCATACATGTTGGATTCACGTTTAGATGATAATCCAAGTTTGAAAGAAAAGAGGTAGAAAGGTACCAAGTTTCGCTGATAATTCATGTTTGAAAGAAAAGAGGCAGAAAGGTACCTAATTTATCCATCGTGGACATAGGGAAGGCATGAAACATGGTTTGGAACTTGGCCAAGACAAACAAGAAATGTGCAACGTGCCTCCATGTCAGTGGCTGGTTCACCACAACCTCCATGGCACTGAAACGCTCACGAGAATCTAGAGATGGATGTCGCTATCCGTCTGGTTTGACTAGGTCAAAAACTACTATTGTTGGATATGAATGACGAGCTGGACCGTACTATGTTGATGGGTATGAATATCGATATGAAAATCCTACTATGCATGGACCACACTAGTGAGATGAAATTCTAGTTGACAACTAGAAAAGGAGTGACCACACATTAAAATGTTTCAAAAAGTGATGAAATGTTTTTTAATAATGTGTTTCACTTCTCAAATATAGTTATACCACATTAAAATTAAAAATATGTGTCATATTTATGATAACCATTTTTATTAGAAAAATTTTGAGAAAAAAAAGATTATATTGAAAAATAACTAAAAATATGAAATATATTAAGATAGTATACACTATATTATATTGTATATCAATATTGTTGTATAATTTAAATCTAATAGAGGAAATTGTTATTATAGAGGATGCACTATCATGTTAATGCATAAAGGTATGTAGGTTTAAAATTTTGATCAAAATTTACTGAAAATTGCATCAAATGTTGCAAAGGAAAAGTTGTATGAATAAAATTTAATTTGAAAGTAATCTTACATATCAAAATCATTGAAGATAAAGCACATTTACAGATGTTAAGATTTTTCCCTTCCATGCAAGTCATATATTTATTTCTTCTCTCCAAAAATATTTTTATACATAGGTTATTTTCTTTAATCTCTTGCCAAGAGATTGCATACACCATCATTTTAATGCGATCCTGTGAGACCCATCATTGCAGAAGTAGAAGAATTTGATTTTAGTCTAACATTTCGAGAAACTCTCATATATGGAGTTGTATAAGGGATAGAGAGACTTACCTTGGCTTTAGGTGCCGGATGTCTGAGGCTTAATTTTCTTTAATATCTTCTGGGACTTGAACTCTACTAGGCATATAGAGGCTTGTTTTTTATTTAGGTGTCGAAAGTCTGAGATGTAATTTTATGTTAAAATATTTAATTTTAATATTATGGGACTTGAACCCTGTCAGAAACATAGGAGTGTATCAAGATAAGAATCTCAACCCATTGCAATTGTTAGATCATTGTTATTACGGGATTTGAACCCTGTCAGAAACATAGGAGTGTATCAAGATAAGCAGCTCAACCCATTGCAATTGTTAGATCATTGTGCAGATTTACCGAAACAAACAAAAATACTTCTGGGCAACCAAACCAAAACCATTTCTAGGGTTAAGGCTACTTCTGTAATATAAGAAATGAAAAAAGGTTAAAACTTTTATGTGGCCAATTCTGTTATGAAGGGATAGTGTACCCTATAGTCTACCTATAGGGTATAAAAAGCAGATGCCAATTGTTCATGGACCTTTCAGATGATAATTAGTTCACATACCTCATACATGTTGGATTCATGTTTAGATGATAATCCAAGTTTGAAAGAAAAGAGGTAGAAAGGTACCAAGTTTCGCTGATAATTCATGTTTGAAAGAAAAGAGGCAGAAAGGTACCTAATTTATCCATCGTGGACATAGGGAAGGCATGAAACATGGTTTGGAACTTGGCCAAGACAAACAAGAAATGTGCAACGTGCCTCCATGTCAGTGGCTGGTTCACCACAACCTCCATGGCACTGAAACGCTCACGAGAATCTAGAGATGGATGTCGCTATCCGTCTGGTTTGACTAGGTCAAAAACTACTATTGTTGGATATGAATGACGAACTGGAACGATATATGTTGATGGGTATGAATATCGATATGAAAAGGATACTATGCACGGACCTTGCTTGTGAGATGAAATTCTAGTTGACAAAGACACTTTAGAGGTCATATTTTATTTCATAGTTAGATGTAAGAGACATTAATAGGGCTTGGTGAGTTAGTTAGGTAGCTATCAGAGCATAAATGGAGGCATGGATCTAATGGCCTAAAACATTTCAATCATCTAACATTTGATCCAATGGTGCATAGAAGGATTTCTTTTCAAAGAGGGATGCCTTATGACATAATGACTTAAATTTTACACTTATTTAATCATGCACGTCCTATTAAGATTATCAATAAATTTTCTGATTAATGAAAAAAAAATTAATGTTATAATTTTTCGCATTATATTGTTTTTTACAATTTAATGGGTAATTTTTAAAATTATTTAAGTCTATATTCTATGTAATATATCAATTTTTTTATATTAATTATTAAAATATATATATTAAATTTTTTTATTTCAATATTTTTTTTAAGCTTGGCAAGATTACATCTTCATGTCCAATATATCACCACAAGTGACTTCACATCAAGGAGTGTTTTAAGAGAGTACCGACCCAAACACAACATATCACCACAAGTGACTTTACATCAAGGAGTGTTTTAAACCCGATCACTCTGAAAATTTCAATCTATATTTAATAAACCTAACCTTAAGATAAAGTTAAGTTCATCTAAGTTTATATGAATTTAAATTATTTTCATTTATTAAATTAAAGAGAAATAAATTATCGAATAGGATTCACACACAAATAATTAATTTCTATATTCCAACAATCGAGATACATCAAATATATATAGTTGAACTAATTCTAATTCAGAGTATAGTTGAGAGAATCTCTCTCAACTTCCCCTCAACAACCCAATCCAAACTAAGTAAGTAAGCATAAGAATTGAGGCATTATCTCAAACACCCCCCCCTTAATGCCTACATTACGTAAATAGAGAACATAATAATTTAATACAAACATTCACCGCCCCGGTTTTCATTAACATTTGTACCCACTCGAGATCTCATAGACAACGCTCTTTTTCTCCACCATTCTCGAGCTACCATTCAACCCATTTAAATGGTTTGTTTCAATTTCATGAATAATGAACTTTGCAATATCAACGTATTAACAACTCAGCCGTCAGCTTCCGCGATAAGAGCCGACAAGTGATGAACCATCCTATGGACCAATCACCATCTGTCGGATATTTCGCTTTAAGCTATCCATCAGTGGCTAGGCAAATGGTCTGAATACTGAATGTGTTCAAAAGCTAATCTAACAAATTGACCTATTTCACACAAATGGATCTCATACTGTAACCTGTAACTGATGCTCTTGGCCCGTAGCACAACAATATTAGCTTATAACAAATCCACACAATCAAATTAGCCAATTTTTCTCTCGTCCATGTAGAACGTAGAGAACGACTAATTTAAATTATGTTAATTTGTTCAATAATTGGTTCTACAACAAAAAATTCATAAGTCTACATATTAACAAGCTACACACTCCACCTACACAATTCTTTTTCACTTATAAATGGACTCGGGATGAACTCGTCTGCCCTATCGAAAATTTTGGGATCCCTTCTGGCTATAAATTAGCTGCTCCCATCTTGTAGCTATTCAAACCATTCGCAATTGAATACAATCCAAATCAAAATAAGACTTCTGCTTAAAAACTCAAGATTATAATGCACTCAGAAACGCTGGTGATCACTTCAGACTATTTTTTACTTCACTCGTTCCCGCCCGAGAAATTTGGTAGCGGAAGTCTACTCTCAGCGCCAAGCACCCATATAATATAATATATGAATGTCATCACAATCGTCTCTTCTTATATCATTGATTCAATCCCGCATCCTTTGGCTGCTAGCGATTGAAGGAACATGACAGCTTCCATGAAATTCAAATACTTGTGAAACTGGGTTACTGCGTGGGGAGCTGTGACATAACCACGATGCTTCTTTGGTCAATTAACTAGATCAAGAAGCAAGCATGCATTGGAGATAGGCCTGGAACTGGTTGTTCAAGTGTTAGAGGGATTAGAATATTTGGACTCTCATGATGAAGTAGTTTCACAACATTTAAGGAAGCGCAGTCCAAAAATTCTAATGCATAATCAAGTAAAGGAAATGGCTCTATGTATTGTGAGAGAAGATTCACGCAAGCCACTATGCCTTAGCTGTGCAGTAGATATCGAAAAATCAAAAGTAAAAGGGTGTATGCCAGCTTTCTTTGCACTTCTCCGATTTGAATTATACGCTCTAATGGAGGATCCTTTATCTCCAAATCGTCCTCTCATATTCGCCCCACTGTTGCCATTGAAGGTCTTAGCACCGAGTTGCTTTGAATACACCATAACGCCATCTTTATAAGCCTATACGCCTCCTCTATAACTTCCGGCCGTTTCAATATTAAAATTGGTTAAAAAAAAAAAAAAACAAATATCACTGGAAAACATACCTACACTACACTACTCTCCTACACCATACTCAATCTCACATTTTCCTGGCCATCCCGTGAGGGATTTAAGCCAGTAGTGGCTCTGATACCATATTAGAAATTGGAGAGAGCATCCATTGAACATGATTCACACACAATAATTAATTTCTATATTACAATAAACAGAGATAAATCAAATATATATAGTTGAACTAATTCTAATCTTAGAGAGAGAAGTTGAGAGAATCTCTCAACTTCCTCAACAACCCAATCCAAACTAAGTAAGCATAATAATTGAGGCATTATCTCAAAAACCCCCCCTTAATGCCTACATTACAGAAATGGAGAACACACTAATTTAATAAAAACATTTGTCTTCTCTGGTCTTCATTAAAATTTGTACCCAACCTGAGATCTCATAGACAATGCTCTTTTCTCCACGATTTTCGAGCTACCATTCAACCCATTTAAAATACATTTGTTTCTGACCAGCAATAATGAACTTTGCAAGATCAACAGTATTGAAAACTCCGCTCGTCGGGGCTTCCGCGATAAGAGCTAACAAGTGATGAACCATCCTATGGACCAATCACCATCTGTTGGATATTTCGCTTTCGGCTATCCATCAGTGGCTAGGAAAATGGTCTGAATACTGAATGTGTTCAAGGGCTAATCTAACAACTTGACCTGCTTCACATCATACTATAACCTGTAACTGATTCTCTTGGCCCGTAGCACAACAATATCAGCATATAACAAATTCACACAATCAAATTAGCCAATTGTTCTCTCGTCCCTGTAGAACGTAGAGAACGACTAATTTAAATAATGCTAATTTGTTCAATAATTGGTTCTGCACCACACAAATCTCACAACAAAAAATTCATAATTCTACATATTAACAAGCTACACACTCCACCAACACAATTCTTCTTCGCTTATAAACCGACTCGGGATCGCTTGTGGCTATAAATTAGCTGCTCCCATCTTGTAGCTATTCAAACCATTCGCCATTTAATACAATCCAAATCAAAATAAGACTTCTGCTTAAAAACTCAAGATTATAATGTACTCAAAAACGCTGGTGATCACTTCAGACTATTTTTTACTTCACTCGTTCCCGCCCGAGAAATTTGGTAGCAGAAGTCTACTCTCAGCACCAAGCACCCATATAATATAATATATGAATGTCATCACAATCATCTCTTCTTATATCATTGATTCAATCCCGCATCCTTCGGCTGCCAGCGATTGAAGGAACGTGACAACTTCCATGAAATTCAAATACTTGTGAAACTGGATTACTGTGTGGGGAGCTGTGACATAACCACGATGCTTCTTTGGTCAATTAACTAGATCAAGAAGCAAGCATGCATTGGAGATAGGCCTGGAACTGGCTGTTCAAGTGTTAGAGGGATTAGAATATTTGGACTCTCATGATGAATCAGTTTCACAACATTTAAGGAAGCGCAGTCCAAAAATTGTAATGCATAATCAAGTAAAGGAAATGGCTCGATTTATTGTGAGAGAATATTCACACGAGCCACTACGCCTTAGCTGTATAGTAGATATCAAAAAACTGGTGCGGGTGCAGGTATGCGCAGTTTTGATTTCTTTGCACTTCTTCGATTTGAATTATAATGTGCAGTCTAATGGAGGATCCTTTATCTCCAATTCGGCCTCTCATATTCGCACCACTGTTGCCATTGTAGGTCTTAGTGCCGAGTTGCTTTGAATACACCATAACGCCATTTTTATAAGTCTATACACCTCCTCTATACCTTCCGGCCATTTCAATATTAAAATTTGTGAAGAAAAAAAACAAAACAAATACCACTAGCAAACATACCTACACTATGCTACTCTCCTACACCATACTCAATCTCACATTTTCCTGGCCATCCCCTGAGGGATTTAAGCCAGTAGTGGCTCTGATACCACATTAAAATTAAAGAGAGCAGCCATTGAACAAGATTCACACACAAATAATTAATTTCTATATTCCAATAATCAGAGATACATCAAATATATATAGTTGAACTAATTCTAATCTTAGAGAGAGAAGTTGAGAGAATCTCTCAACTTCGTCAACAACCCAATCCAAACTAAGTAAGCATAATAATTGAGGCATTATCTCAAACATCATTTTTTTTATAAGTTGTTATTTATTTTTAATTTAATTAATTTATTTTTTAAATATTAAATTAACAATATGTATAGTATTTAGTTTTGTTTTTGCTAAGATCTATGAGTTTTGACATGATTTCCAACCTAGTCTTGGCTTGAGAGACTGTGCCTCATGGGTATCTATTAGTTTTGGCTTGAGAGACTCTTCCTCATGGGTATCTATTGCCCCGTCACCCTTCACAACATTAAATCCCACATCACCATCTACAAAAGTATCAAATCATATAATAGAATAAGAACTTCCATATGAAATTGATAAAAAGGAGTGTTTTAAACCCGATCACTTTGAAAATTTCAATCTACATTTAATAAACCTAATCTTAAGATCAAATTAATTTTATCTAAGTTTACATGAATTTAAACTATTTTCATTTTTTTTTATAGATTGTTATTTATTTTTAATTTAATTATTTTATTTTTTTTAATATTAAATTAACAATATTTCCGGATGCGGATGAGGTGGCGGACTGAAGAGACCTGGGCCCCTGCGCAGCTCCCAACGGAGCTCGCATGGGATGCCCACATGGCCTCATGCATTAGACTTAAAGGCGATATTAATACGCCTCGCGTCGACCAGCTCTGGAGTTATTGCACCTCGACGCTGCTGTATATGGCGGTCATTTGGTTGATGGCTCTCACAATGGACGGCGAGCATGACAGGAGCAGCCATGGGAGAGCTCTGACTCCCCTTCGCAGTGATTTCCCTCCTGGCTTTGCCGATTCCAGTTTTAAAACTCAGACTGCGCGTCGATGCTGTATTCTGGCCTGCTTGGAGATGCTACCGGGAATTCACTTCACCAACAGCCCCTTCTGCAGCGTCTCTGCCCCTCCTGGCGTCTCTGTCGAGCTTCTTGCAAGTACTTTGATTCCTTCTGACTTTCATTTTCTCTCGCATGGTCGTTGCCCCTCTGCTCACAGGGCTACTGTCTCTTCTGTTGTCTCGCCTTGCTCGCACCACCCTGGACGTTGTCCCTCCGCTCACAGCGTCTCCGTCTCCTCCATCGACCAGCCTCGCTCACGCCACCTTCTCCTCTCCATGCCTCGCCTCAGGTAGTGGATGCGCTGTCGGCGTGGAGTTAGTCGGGGTCAGGCCTCTATCATTCCTCCCTCGCCCTCTTCTGATTTGAGCTCTTCCTCTGAAAGTGATGAACCCACTCCTCCACCAGCTTCGCGCAGAGGTAGGGGCAGAGGACGCGAGCGGGAAGCTGAAAATTTGAGCAATGTCAGCAGAGGACGTGGGCGAGCTTGTCCTCCCGGTCGTGTTTCTAGTCAGCCCATTCCACCTGACCCTTCTGCTCCTCCCAGTCAGCCCATTCCACCTAGCCCTTCTGCTCCTCCTAGTCAGCCCTTTCCACCTAGCAGAGGGCATTTGGGGTCCACTATCAGGCAAACTACCCAGAATGCTGAGTTGCGCTTTCACTGTACCTTTGTCGACTCCATTGTCACATCTTTCATAACTCTCTCCCTCCGTGAAGAAATCCCTCATTCTGCTCCCGCCCGTCCTGCTCCTCCCTCTCCTCCCCACGCCCCCTGCTCCAACCTCCCTCTTCAAACTGGGCAGATTTCTATTGCTGACAACCAGGACCTGAAGGTTGATAATCAAGCAGGCATGGCAGACAGTAGCAATGATGATGAATATGGGTGCAGAATTGTTGAGGAGTCAATGTCTTCAGAGCATGATGGATGACCCAAGGCGCGCATTCAGCATTCTCCCCAGGTCTCCTTGCTCAATTACTATTGGAGCTTTTGTGTTTTACTGTTTTAGATGCCAGCCAGTATGGCTGATAGATGTTTTCAGTTTATATGTTACTGTCTCTATGTCTTGCATAAACTTAAGGCCGGTTTCCCTATCATGAGCGGCCCAGATATTGATTTTAGGATCGGTTTCCCGCTATGGGTGATCCAGGTTTCTTAAGAACAACTTGCTTATCAACCCCAGCTATCTGGCTTTCATAGCAGCAGCCGTGGCAGTTTTGTACTAGTACTTTTACACTTAATAGAATTAGTCTCACTTAGAAAAAAAAAAAATATTAAATTAACAATATATATTATTTAGTATTTTTTGTTAAGATATGTGAGTTTTTAGATGATTGTCAACCTAGTCTTGGCTTGAGAGACTGTGCCTCATAGGTATTTATTGGACTTTTTCTCACATAGATTCGAACATATAACTTTCACATCATTAAATGCCCAAGCACCCTTCACATCATTAATGCCACATCACCATCTACAAGAATATCAGATCATACAAGAATGCCATAAGTTCTTATGCTATTATATCAAAACATGCAAAAACATGTCAAAACTCACAGATCTTAGCAAAAACAAAACTAAATACTATACATATTGTTAATTTAATATTTAAAAAATAAATTAATTAAATTAAAAATAAATAACAACTTATATAAAAAATGAAAATTATTTAAATTCATATAAAATTAGATGAACTTAAAAATATCTTAAGATTGAGTTTATTAAATATAAATTGAAATTTTCAGAGTGATAGGGTTTAAAACACAGCTTGATATAAAGTCGCTTGTGGTGATATGTTGGGTTTGGGTGAGTACTCTCTTAAAAAACTTTGTGATATGAAGTTACTTGTGGTGATATATTGGACATGATGAAGATGTAATATATATATTTTAATAATTAATTTAAAAAATTAATATATTACATAGAATATAGACTTAAATAATTTTAAAAGTTACCCATTAAATTGTAAAAAACAATGTAATACCAAAATTTATAATATTAATTTTTTTTCATTAATTAGAAAATTTATTGATAAGTTTAACAGGATGTGCATGATTAAGTAAGTGTAATTTTTAAAACAAATCTTTCTATGCACCATTGGATCAAATGTTAGGCAATTGAAATCTTTTAGGCCATTAGATCCATACCTCCTTCATTTATGCTCTGCTAACTACCTAACTAACTCACCAAGTCCTATTAATGTCTCTTACATCTAACTATGAAATAAAATATGACCTCTAAAGTGTCTTTGTCAACTAGAATTTCATCTCACAAGCAGGGTCCATGCATAGTATCCTTTTCATATCGATATTCATACCCATCAACATATATGGTTCCAGTTCGTCATTCATATCCAGCAATAGTAGTTTTTGACCTAGTCAAACCAGATGGATAGTGACATCCATCTCTAGATTCTCGTGAGCATTTCAGTGCTATGGAGGTTGTGGTGAACCAGCCACTGACATGGAGGCATGTTGCACATTTCATGTTTGTCTTGGCCAAGTTCCAAACCATGTTTCATGCCTTCCCTATGTCCACGATGGATAAATTAGGTACCTTTCTGCCTCTTTTCTTTCAAACATGGATTATCAACGAAACTTGGTACCTTTCTACCTCTTTTCTTTCAAACTTGGATTATCATCTAAACGTGAATCCAACATGTATGAGGTATGTGAACTAATTATCATCTGAAAGGTCCGTGAACAATTGGCATCTACTCTTTATACCCTATAGGTAGACTATAGGGTATGCTATCCCTTCATAACAGAATTGGCCACATAAAATTTTTAACCTTTTTTCATTTCTTATATTACATAAGTAGCCTTAACCCTAGAACTGGTTTTGGTTTGGTTGCCCAGAAGTATTTTTGTTTGTTTTGGTAAATCTGCACAATGATCTAACAATTGCAATGGGTTGAGCTGCTTATCTTGATACACTTTTATGTTTCTGACAGGGTTCAAGTCCCGTAATAGCAATGATCTAACAATTGCAATGGGTTGAGCTGCTTATCTTGATACACTCCTATGTTTCTGACAGGGTTCAAGTCCCATAATATTAAAATTAAATATTTTAACATAAAATTACATCTCAGACTTTCGACACCTAAATTAAAAAAAATCCTCTATATGCCTAGCAGAGTTCAAGTCCCAGAAGATATTAAAGAAAATTAAGCCTCAGACATCCGGCACCTAAAGCCAAGGTAAGTCTCTCTATCCCTTGCAACTCCTCAGCGAGAGTTTCTCGAAATATTTAGACTAAAAAATCAAATTCTTTATAACTAGTGACAATGGATCTTACAGATGGTGTATGCAATCTCTTAGCAAGGAATTAAAAGAAAAGAACCATATATAAAAATATTTTTGGAGAGAAGAAATAAATATGCACCAAACTTGCATGGAAGGAAACAATCTTAGCATCAAATGTACTGCTTTTTATCTTCAATGATTTTGAATATGTCAAGATTACTTTCAAAATTAAATTTATTCCTTACAACTTTTCCTTTGCAACATTTGATGCAGTTGCTAATAAAAATTTTGATCAAAATTTTAAACCTACATACCTTTATGCATTAACATGATAGTGCATCTTCTAATAACAATTTCCTCTATTAGATTGAAATTATACAACAATATTGATATACAATATAATATAATGTATACTATCTTAATATATTTCATATTTTTAGTTATTTTTCAATATAATTTTTTTTTTCTCAAAATTTTTCTACTAAAAATTGTTATCATAAATATGACACATATTTTTAATTTTAATTTTCAAGAAAATTAAAAAATAGATTTATCATGCTTTATTGTTCTCTATACAATGATGTGCGCATAGTGTTCATAAGTGAGGCATAGTGGTATAACTATATTTGAGAAGTGAAATACATTATTAAAAAACATTTCATCACTTTTTGAAACGTTTTAATGTGTGGTCACTCCTTTTCTAGTTTGAATAATAACTTTATTATTGAAAAATAATTTTTAAATCAAAACTTGTGTATTAAAATATTCTGAAACTAAATATTAGTAAAAAACACCTGACACCATTAAAGATAGTTTTAGCAATAATTATAATAATTATATTATAAACAATATTTATATGAAATATTCATGAAATCACTATCACAATATTCATGAAATGGTTATCACGATATTCATCCAATGGCTATCACAATATTCATGAAATGGTTATCACAATCCAATGGTCAGGTGAAAATAAATATTAAACCCCATTGAAAATAAATATTAAACCCCATTAGTATTGCCTCGTTTTCTTTCTACTCTTTTAATCCAATAGGTGAATATAAATATTAAACCACATGCAAAAAGGCTAAAGGCTAATAATTGAGTATTTTTTATTGGATTTCACATTATTATTATTTTTAATTGAACTTCACTTATCCAAAAAAATACATTTAAAAAAAACAATGCACTTACTGCATAATACTTAATACAATTCATTAATACTATTTAAGTTTTTCATCAAAATATATCCAAAAGATAACATTAAAAGTAGGATGATTGACTTACCGCATAATGATTAAAACTTTATAGATTATACTTAAAAACATTTACGTCATTAAAAACCAAAAACCCAGTATCATCAAAAAGCAATATGACAGAACACAGATCATTGATATCCAATGAGTTTTTCATCAAAATATATCCAAAAGATAACATTAAAAAAGGGGATGATTGACTTACCGCATAATAGTTAATACATGATACTTCACAATGTTTACTTCATTAAAAACCCAGTTATCATAAAAAAGCAATATGACAGAACACAGATCCTTGATATCCAATATGACTGGACACATATCTTGAGTATTATTATGAAACAGAAAGTTCATTGTCAGGACAGACCCGGCTGCAGGCGATGAAGCCCAAGACAGAAGAAGATGGAAAACAAAAATCAGATCATTATTACAACAAGATCATATTTAATACCCCTATACCCAAGACAAGATGGAAAACAATAATCAGATTATTAATACAGCAAGATCATAACAATTGTATTGAAAATGCAAAGTGCATGATAGTAAGCCTATAACAAAGTGCATGTTCTATATGATAAGCCTGTAACAAACATTGAGCTCCTATTAGGCTGCGGCGACTGTCCCAGCTTGGACGCTCTGATTAGCACCCGAACTCTGGCGGTAGTTAGCTGGACCCGATGATTCCTTCATATTTCTCACCTCTACGGAGCATTTTTCTTTACGTTCGTCTATCACGATCTGCTCATAGCGGCATTCCATGCTGCAGAACGCAGCGTCACCCCTCGAAAACAAAAACCAGAAAACATAAAATATTAAATAACTTCACTGATGACTGATCTAAACAGAGCTGCTGGTTTATTAGAATGTAAGAGATACATTGAAGCGTACCTGTACATGTAAATATCCGTGTCGGCTCCGAGACGACGTTTGCACAAAAAGCACACTTGGAGAAAGGGAGGAGTCTTTGGTTTAGCTATTGTCTGGTAGAAGAACAAACTGGTCCTCCTCCAACCTGCTCGGCATACTTTCGAGCCTTGAGAAACTCGCAATATGCGAGACAAAGGAACTGGATACACGATTTTGAGCTCTGGTAAAGAGATTTTCTTACCATTTGTTGATTCCCCTTTCCCATCAGAAACGTGAAAATTTGACTTTGAGAGCAATGCGTTCAGGCTGGAGATGGATTGAAATTTTGAATTTGACAGCATTGCCTTTAGGCGGGAGTTGATTGAAAATTTGAAAAATTACGTTGGGAAGATATCGATATGGCATTACTACATTAACTGCGACCTCTCGCTTCAGATGCAGCATCCAGATGCATAACATGCATGGTGAATGGGCTCCCATTATGGAGGTATGTGGCCGGGGGTTGGCGAGTGGAGGAGCAGCGCCAGGGAGAGCGGTGGTGGAGGAGGCGCTAGGAACCATCGCTGTTCACGGCTCGCTGCTGTCCGGAGCTGGAGAGGCGGGGTCCATATTGTGTCGGAGAAAGGTGAGATCGCTGGAGCCGACGGATCGAGAGCTGTCACATCAGCTCCCGATTCGTCGAACAAAAGACTCTTCCAATTCAATGTAGTCGATAGTAGATACCCATTGCACATGCTTCCATCTTCGTTACACATTTAATTGTGACAAACTTTTAACTTTTATTTTCTCATTGGTGGTACGATCGTGCGTCCATTGCACATGCTTCCATCTGCTTTAGACATTAATTGTGACACATTTTTATTTTCTCACGGGTTGTACGATGGTGCGTGTTACCAATCTTATTTTCTCACTGGTCGTACGATGGCGCGTTTGCATCGCTTAAAAAGTAGGTTGTATATTAATTTTTATAATTGCATTGAATTGTGAGTTTTACACTAATGGTGATGTGTCCACCTAAACATAAAGTCTACACATTAAAATTGACATATATATAATAAAAATTAGCACAATTATATTTATTAATGTGGTTATTTTGATAACATTATATGAAACATATATATATGGCAAACCTTATTTCTTAGGTTATAGAGCAATAAATATTCGAGGCAGTATATGCTCACTATAGGATCAATGTGATTAAATGAGGTACACCATCTAGCAATGGGCATATATTGCGATGGGTATTTATGGTTCTATAGCCTAGGAAATAAGCCTTGCCCACATATACAATTGCATTAGTTAGTAAATGTGGTCTATACACATGTATCAATTACATTAACAATTATTGATGTATAGTGTTAATGTGGCTATTATAGATTGACTATTTGTACTTATTAATAACTATATAAATTATAATATTACTAAATTTAATACAAGATAATAATAATACTAATAATACTTATTTATCCATCACCATTATCTTAATGATTAATATATATTTATTAACTTATTAATATAACTATAAATATATTGTATACATAATGATAAATTTATGAACAATTCCAACATAATAATTTTAAATCAATTATTATAAGCCCTAATATTATAAAATCCAAAATTATAAACCCTAATATTAATATTATATCCCTAATGTTAACATTATAAATCTTACTATAAATATTTTAGACCATAAGGTTAATATTATAAATGACATGATTAATATTATAAACTCTTATATTAAGAAAATCAATATTATATATTGTACTATTAAAAACTCAACATTTTAGATCCTCATATTTAATGCAATATTAAAAACCCAAAATAAAATAGTGGAATATCACAAATCTAAAGGATTAATATTATAAAGATATTGCGAAATAAAATCAAAGGTTTAAGTTTATAAACCCAAAGGAAAATAAACACAAGGGGAAAATATTAAACCCTAAGATTAATAATAATAAACCCAAAGGATTAAAAATAAATTCTATGAATTAATATTTTAAACACACTCGGAAATAAACCTAAGGTTATAAACCCTAAGATTACTATTATAAATTATAATAATAAATCCTAGATTTTAATGATATAAATTAAACCCTAATATTAGTATTATAAACTCTAATAATAAAATCAATATATTAATGATATAAATAGGTGTGATTAATTTTATAAGCCCTTGGCAACAATAGATCGAATGCGTTAATATTATAAATCCTTATGATTAATAAACATACGGGATTAATAATAATATTATAAACCCTAAAATTATAAAAACCCAATATTAAAAACCCTTAATATTATAGACTCAAAGGATTAATATTATAAACTTAGGGGAAAATAAACCCTAGAGATTATATTATAGACTTAAGGAAAAATAAACTTAAGGGTTAAATATTAAATCTTATGATTTATATTATGATTCAAAAGGATTGTATACCCTAGAATTAATATTATAAATCTAAGTAATCAAAAACCTTAAGATTAGTATTATAGAACTTAACAATATAAACCCAAATGACTAAATTTATAAATGAAATAATTTGATATTTCTATTAATCATATAAATATAAGTATAATATAAATATAAATATTTATAATTAGTACTTAAAATAAACTTAAATATAAAAATTAAAAATTAAAAATTATAATAATTATTAATAGTGATAAATTATTAAATATTAATTATCAATAATTATAATTATTAATCAATATTATAATTATTATTTTTCAAAGAGATAAATATTATTAGGAATTTTGCTTTTGTGATCCATAAAATGTGATTAAAATCTTTTGGTGAAAATCACATTAGAATAGATTTGGTCGACGCGTTTCGAACGAGCCAGTGTGGTTCATCATTAGGACAAGATGGAAAATATAATCAATAAACCCTTTTAAATAGATCTTCAAGCTCCAACTAGCCGTTTGTGAAATAATGGCTAGTTTGACTCAAATCAAAAAATAAACTATTATATATTTTTTGATTTGAGTCAAACTAGTCGTTATTTCACAAACGGCTAGTTGGAGCTTGAAGATCTATTTAAAGGGGTTTATTGATCAGATTTTCCATCTTGTCCTGATGATGAACCACACTAGTCGGTTCGAAACGCGTCGACCAAATCTATTCTGATGTGATTTTCACCGAAAGATTTTAATCAAATAAATATTATAAACCAAATGGATTTGATACTATAAGCCCAAGGGATGAATATTATAAATCCAAGAAATTATTCATATTAAAAATCAAACAGGTTAAAAACTCATGGGATTAATATTAAAATTCTAAGGGATTAATAAAATAAAGTGATTAACATTAAAATATCGAAAGGATCAATAAACCAAATGAATTATGAATATTATAAACCGAAAGATTAATATTGTAAATTTTTTGGATTATTAACACAAGAAATCAATAAACCCAAGGGATTAATATAATAAACCCAAGGGATTAATTAACCTAACTAAGTATTTTTTTCCCGAAGGAAAAATCATAATTTTCATTAAAGAATGAAAATTACGTGCTGTATATGTGTGTGCATATTATGTCTTTGTGACCAACGTCACTCCAAAAATAAGTTCATCAAAATTCACCCAGTGGGTGTATAGTTATAACCTCGTCATAGTCTAAATATATACATAGATCAGATAAATGCAAAATAAAAATTACCATGTTGGTCCATATATATGCATTCATAAGATCAGGCTCCCCGTTGTCCAGCTCCATGTGGGTCCATGAATGGATGATGATAGTAGCTCTAATGTTGATGTGAGTTTTTTTCCTCTATATGCCATAGCCCCCGATGCTCGACTGTAGAGTCCTTGGATAAAATGTCAGAAATGTGGTTGCTCTCCTTGTAAATATGATGACAAGAAACAAATATAAATCGATATTTGAGAAGCCATATTTCCTCCAATATGATCTACAGTTTGTGCAGGTGACATATAGGAGACTCATTGAACCAATTTATGATGATTTTAGAGCCTCCAAAAATCTGAAGGTGAAAACAATCATGCTCTAATGCAAATTGAAGAAGGTGGTGGAGAGTTGTGAGTTCAAAATAATGTTAGTCCCAAGACCCAAACCCATCTTGATTTTGAAGAAGTGGTGTTGATTGAGATGAAGGACAACACCTCCCCCACAACCATTAGGCTAAGCCGATCTTTCGAAATATGCCCATGGGATATTGAAATCGATGACTTTAGGTATGTTGAACCAAGGAGGGCATGGAGGGTCATCATCAGGTAAGCTATTGTAAGTGCCAATGATAAGAGAGGTGGGAGATTGCCAAAGGGGAGGTTTTTCCTGGAATATAGAACCGTTCCTAAGAGGTGTTACACTAAAAATTGTCACCATGACATTTTACTGTCCGTATGGGTTCATCATTACTCATACAATACTCCCTTAGAAGTCTACAAATATCAAGTTCCTAAAACCAAGCCTTGAAATTGACAGAAAATCTTATAAAAGTCATAAAAATACTTGTACCGCACTTTCTCTTAGAATTACCTTCGGTGCCGCATCTGTTTGTTCTAGAACATGTGGAACCAGCCACACTTTTTCTTTATTAAAGGTGTGGATCCCTGTAAAAGGTAAAATGAAGTCAGAAGTAAAATTTGGAAGCCCAGTTGGTTGAATCTGGAAGCTTCTAGAAGCAATTATTTGGTGGAAAGTTCGCTCCTTTCATATACATTCATCCCTCCATTAAAGGAGCCTACCCCATGGTATGTGGAACTTAATCCCTTTGAAAGAGGATTCTATCCCCTCTTATTTGGAGCTGCAACCTCTTCTCTTTTCCTATAAATTGAGGCCATAGTTCAGCCTCAAGGGGAGTTAGGCTTTGAGATTTTTTTAGGAGAATTGCTGGAGAAACTCAGACTCTCTTAACTGATCATCATATGGGAATGATTACACACTCATGTGTATGTTAGTCGAGAGAGTGCAAAGGCTTGTCAAAGTAGAGGAAATTCTTGTTCTGGACCTCAGAAGGACCTGTACGACATCAAGTCAAACACAGTTGTAAGGCTCCTTTTTTCATTAAAGATAATAGGAATGGATCATGTTTTCTCAATCAGTTGTTTATTTAAATAGTTTATTTATTAAATTCCTTGATCATCAAGATAGATTTATGGTTTATGAATTAATCTATATTATGTAGGTGCTCGTGATTCTTTCGTGTCTTTGATTACAGATCCTGAAGAAGACTTATTCAAAGCGACAAGAAAGAAGACTACGATTAGCATTGGATTATAGGTAAGTCCTAAATCCTTCATTATAGATAATTCTAGATCAAATATAATCTAAATAAAGTAGTTTACATTTGTCTGTTTGTTTCTAGCTATCCGTAGGATACTAGGGAGATATGTCTTGTCCGCAAGAATGATTTATCCACCTAAGAAAATGGCGACTCCGCTGGGGAATGGATCTTGAACTTAGTTTTCTTTTATTTTTGACTTGTGAAACTAATTTTCTGATTTTGATTAATTGATACTGGCTTGGATAATTTATTCCTACAGAATCCTTGAAAAGTGCTTTAGAGTTTTTTATTTTTCTTTAATTTTTCTAGTCTCCGCACTTTGTCTTTAGGCATAGTGTGGTCATCTCCACTGTTTTCCTGTATAAATAGTGCAGCACCACACCTGTTTACACTAAAACCTGTGGACCCTGAGAAATTTTTTTGGAAAACTTAAAATTCTCTTTTCTAGGATCAGCTTGCAAGATTCTCTATATTTGCCCAGACTTGTTTTGACTGTCAAAAGCCTTGTGTGAATTTCTTTTCAGCAATTTTACCATCTCATCACTCTCCGTTAAGTTAATTGGTTATTTTGAGTTTCTTTTTGGAGAAATTCTTAATTTTATTTCCTTGGTTCATTGCTTCGAGGTTTGTCTCAGTCTCTTAACAAATTTGCATCTTTTTGCTTTTAATCTTCATTATAGATAATTCTAAATCAAATATAATCTAGAGAAAGTAGTTTACATTTGTCTGTTTGTTTCTAGCTATCCATAGGATACTAGGGAGATATGTCTTGTCTGCAAGAATGATTTCTCTGCCTAGCAAGAGGCGAAATCCCCCATATGATGAGAAGAGGCAGGTTGCAAGCTTTTTATGGAGTGGTTGAATTCCACTAGCTCTACCAAGCAGCCAAAAGTGTCAGGCCCATCCACTATGCATTGATGTGCAAAAAAAGTAGTATCATAGTACACAAAGCCATGGAAGTGTTGCAGCGAAGGAACAAATTTTCACAAGATTCAAAAGCCGAGCGGCAGAGAGTACACCATGGTGGGCCCTCAAAGGATATCTTGTGTAGGTTATCCATCGTTGGTGCAATATGTTGAGGATACACCACCTGAATAACCTTGTTTGATGTGGGGCTTTGAGTTTCCATATACATCTCCACCACCAAATAATATGTTGTGGACAGTGTTTCGAGAAGATGAATGTATAACCTTATTTAGGAGAGTATTTTCCATGTTTTGCATAAGACCAAATCAATTCATCATCGTCGGGGACAATCTGAATGTGTGGTTTTGATAGAGCAGTTGTCTAGGCTCACCATGCTTGGAGTAGTGAAGCAAGTATGCCAAGTTAATCTGTAGTTTTCCATCCTTGCAGGTAGAGATTCGTGGCCAGAGGATCCGTGATTTGAGATATGAAGCTAATGCCATGGGCTGATAAGTGAGTAATAAGCTTCCGAGGGAGTAGAAATGCATTCCCACTCCCTAACCATGGATCAATTCTGATCCTAGCTTGGTTCCTCGATGTGATGCACCAAGTGAGGCCATTCTAAATATAACGCAAAGAAGATATTTCCACCTTCCACATAGTGGATATGCTCCTATAGTTCTAGGTTGGAGATCTGATCCAATCTATGAGGTTCAAGGGTTGTATATATTTCTGATATGCAACCTGAGTCCAGAGATTTTTGGAAGTCACGATTGTCCATCCAAGCTTGGCCGCAAGTTCCTTGGAAAAAATGGCTAGGTTCTTTATGCCCCATCAACCCCATTTCTTTGGAAGTGTCATTCTATCCCATCATATCCAAGCAAAGGTGTGGCTATCCCTGTTTCCCCTCCATAGGAATCTGCCACATAATTTTTGTATCTTAGCAATGATACCACGGGGTATCCAAGCTAAAGACATCCAGTATACTGGGTGGCTTCCCAAACTGATTTTATTAGGGTGAGTCGACCAACCTTGGATAACCATCTATGGTTCCAAATGAATATGCGTTTTTCTAGTTTTGCAATGAGCCAAGACCAGTCAACAATGTGGTAATAAAAGGTTTTTATTCAAATCCTAGAAACTTTAAACCATCCTAAAGGTCAAGTAAGGTAAAAGGGAATTTGTTCAATGCTAAGGCCCTCTCCTGCTGAGAGCAACGTGATGCCAATATGATAGATTTGTGAGTGGTGAATACCATTCCTGTGGCGATATTGAAGGATGACAAAGCCACCGAGAATGATAAGGAGTCTCCAATGGATCCATTAAAGAGGATAAGAAAATCATCCATGAAGAGGAGGTGTGTGAGAATGCAGCCCTCCATAATCATTATGCCCTAGAGTCTAACCTGAATCTTTTCCTTGGAGATTAAGCAGCTAAGAGATTCCATAATGACAAGGAATAAGAGAGGAGATAATGGGAAACCCTGAAGAAGCTCTCGTTCTGAATGAAAAAAGGGAGACGTAGAACCGTTGATGAGAACAATGAAAGATACATTGGTGATACAACACATAATCCAGTTGATGAATCTAATGGGGAAGCCTAGATGAGGCAGAATCATACGGATGTAGAGCTAATTTGAATGGTCAAAAGCTTTGGAAAGGTAAATCTTGAGGATGATGGCTTTGAGATTTTTTCTTTTGATAGAGTGGAGGGCCTCCTCAATAGTTCTAATGGCCTCATGGATCTGTCAATGGTGGAGGAAAGCGAATTTATCAGGTGAGTTGTGTTCATATAGAATGGGCTTCAAGAGGTTGGCAATAATATTGACAATGATCTTATAGATACAATTGTAGAGAGAGATGGGCCTGTAATGAGATAATAGTCTATAAAAATCATATTTTGGTATGAGGGCAATGAAGGTAGAGTTGAAAGCATCATATAATTGTCCTACCATGCGACATTCCTTGACAATGTTCAGGATATATTGTCCAAGGATCTTGAAGAAAGCCAAGTAGAATTCAATGGGCCAAACATGAGGGCCAGGGATTTTGTCTCTCTGAAACCATGTCAAAGTATCCCGGAGTTCCTCCATGGAGAAAACGCAGGTTAGATTTTCCTCGTCATATTGATCAAAGAAAATTGGGAATAGACCAATAACATTGATAATATTTTCCATATTTACATTGAGTGGGGCTTTGTAGAGGTTGTAGAAATGTTCCAATCCCATATTTACCAAGTAGTGGAAATTTTGAGCTTGGTTCCCTTGATCATCCTCAAATTTCCAAAGAGTGTTGATGGCTTTCCTCCCATGTGCACATTGATTGAACAATTTTATGTTATCGTCTCCCGCCTTCAACCACTTGGCTCTGCTTCTAAGACGCAATTTTTCATCACGATCCATGATTATATGAGCCATGTGTGCTTCCATTTGTATGAGCTGTGATCTGGTGGCTTCCGAAGCCAAGGCATCAACCCAGGCAGATCCTAAATTTTCAATCGCAGATTTCACTCCCCTGAGGTTTATATCATCCTTTGATTTATTTTCCTTTACATACATCTTTGTCAATTTCTTGATTTCATTCGTCTTGGAAGAGAAATATGCATAGGGGGATGAACCAAGTGACGAGGGGTGGGAGCACCAATAGTGTGAGACCAGGTTGATGTAATCAGGTTGTGATAACCAGGTGGCATAAAATTTGAAAGGTTTGTTGCGTTTGCGACACCTCAAGGCCAGCTCTAGGTATATGGATGATTGATATAATATTCCCCCAGATCCCACCCATTGTCGATACTATGGAGAATTATTCACAAGATATTCATGAAAGAGGAAACTATCGAGTCTTCTGGCCAATAAGGCCTCTCCCACTCTGCAATTACTCCAAGTAGGTAGCTTACGTGGCATGGTAATGTACACAAGGTGGTGATCCTCGATGAGGTCAGTAATGGATTCAAAGAGTGGGTCAGACTGGGCCAGGTGACCACATGATTCCGTAAGGTGCAGTGAGAAATTGAGGTCACCTCCAATAATGACAATTTTTGCAGACATAAATGACTGATTGAGTAGGTTTTCCCAGAAAGATAGGCGGGCAATGCATGGTCCATATACATTCATCAGTATATACTCCAAACCAAGTTCAGAAGAGCATATATCAGTGCCCAAGAAACCCTCCCCTCCCAAGAGATTGAGAAACTGGATAGTACGTGGGTTTATACCCAGGGAAATACCACCCGATCGGCCTTGAGAATCAATAGCATGGAAGGTACAACCCAGAAGAATAGCGAATAGAGTATTGGTAATTTTATCATAAGAGCCAAGGGTTTCTTAAAGAAATATGGTGTCAACCGGATTGCAGTCTAATAGCCTCCAAAGAGCCAAATTTTTTGTGGAGCTGGCCAAAACGGCTCAATTGAAAGAGATTATCTTCATGAGGAAACAAGGGGTTGGGTCGTCCATGCTCTAAGGACCCGATCAAGTGTGTGTTTTTTACCATTAGCAACCTCCTCACTAGCTTGGATACTGGCCTTGGATTTTAAGGAGTGTCGACCCCATGCAGGTATTGGGTGTATGGAGGGTAGGATGCCGAGTCCGCCAAAAAATCTAGAAGATAGGTGAGAGAGGGACCAAAGTAGATAGGAGTGACTGCCTTAAGACTCAAATGATGTATCGGTAGAAGGATCCAAGGTGGGGTGGTCAGGTATGGAGGAGGGTAAGTCAAATATGGTAGGATGGGAAAAATATGAGGGACAAGATATATGCAGGAGGGGGCAGTGGGGAACCGATGTAAGAGATGAGTGTAATGCAAATGAATATGAAGCCAAAGAGTGCAAATGTTGATCACAAGAGGCATAAATAAATGTACCCAAAGATAGCTTGGAAGCTGCGGCCTGAGCACGAGTCACCCAAGGAGATGGAGGTCGTGTTGGAGTAGGAACAATATTGGTTCCTTAAGCATATTTTTTGTCCTTGCGCGTCAATCAAAGAATTAGGAGGGGGAAGATCCACAGGGGCAGCTTCCATAGATGTGTTGACAGGTGCATAAGGTTCCTTTGGACGAGGGAGGAGGGTACATTCCTTATAGAGATGAACCACCACATGATATCCCCTACAGTGGAATGGTACTCCTTCATAATCCAGGGTTTGTACACAGACAAATTTCCTCCATCGCAAAGTGAAGGCATCCTCCAAGCCCGCTCTAGTGTCCAGGTGAACGAATATCAGAGCCATGGTCATGTTTCCAGTAGTCAAAAATGATTTTTTGTAGTCCAAGAATGTACTGAGACAGTTGCTAATATATTTAAGAATTTCCTCCGACCATCAATGGAGGGGAAGACTGAGAAGACACACCCAAATCGACCCAACTCCAATTTTTTTGTGCTTCGGATCAAATAGGGGGCTCCATCGCTTTAGCATAATCAAGGCTTCTTCAATGTTCCATAATTTAGATAATTCCTAGGGCACTTGTTCTCCACGCTAAAAATGGAGAGCAAACCAACCCTGAGGAAGGGTAACGACCATCAAAATTTCCTCCATGATCAAACCCCATATCTCATTATCCAGAGGCAGAGGCGGCCCAGATTTTACTTCCCGTCACCATATATGGCCAACCAATACCCTATCATTATCTCTCTCAAATGAACACTGTCCCCAAGAATTAGGTCAAGTTTCTTCGATCCCGACTTTACACACTTGGATCTCCTGATGCCTCTGGGGTATGTATTTGGTGTCGAGGAGTCTATGCCAGTACCAAGCCCGAGATCAGTAGTGGCTTGATCAATATAATCTAGAGATGGGCTAATGGGAGGATCCACGAAACATCCACAGGATTGAGGATGTGATCGCGGGATCGGGTTGACGGGCGAGATGGTGGTCGACAGGCCTTCAGATCCAAATGGGAGAATCCCTTTAAAGGCCTGAGAAGGTGAGATGGGGTGTCCTGAAGACAGGAAGATAAAAAATAGAGGGTCGCTAGGAAGAAAGGGGTCGATTCTTATAGAAAAGATGAGTCAAGATAGACGAAGGGTTGCTTAGACAGCGAGAATGGAGAGGATTTGGAAGGGAGGGGGTAATCCTAAGACTGGGGACCAAAAAAAGGAAGGGAGAAGGGAAAACGGAAACAAGGGATATCTAAAGCTTCGCGGGGGATCTGGAGTGAAAACGAGGTGTTAGGTGGCAAATTATGCGGAGAGGTCCAGAACAAAACCCCCTCATAGGGATCTGAGGAGTATTTAATAAGCTCCTCTTCCATAGCTAGAAGTAGAGGGATATGCCTAACCGATAAATACTCCAAACGGTCAGCAAAAGACCTGACAATTTCTTCCCCAGACTGTTCCAAAGTGTTGGTAAACTAAGTTGTAGAAGGTGATCGCGGACGGCCAGTGTTGAAAAACGTTGTCTAAAACCATAACCCTATCTATAGAGACTACCCTAATTTAGAGAGGAGGAGGAGAGAATGGATCTGATCCATCTTTTTATTTTACACATTCACATCAACCCAACTAAGTATTAATAGTATAAACGCAATATATTAAAAAATTTCGAGATTAATGAACCCAACTTCTTATTAGTATTTTAAACCAAAGGGATTAATAATCCCAAGAGATTAATATTATAAACCCAATGGATTAGTAAACCAAATAGACTAGTATTATAAACCTTGGGGATTAATATTATAAGCCCTAATATCAGAAAGTAAAAATCCAAGATATTAATATTAAACTAAAAATACATCCAAGAGAGTAATATTAATATTAAACTAAAGATATTAATATTCTAAACCTTATGAATGATATTATACCCTATGAATATGAACCCTTAGATTAATAAATCCAAGGTATCGATATCATAAAAGAAAGGGACTAATAAACCCAAGGGTTTATAAATCTATGGGAATAATATTAAACATAAGGAGTTAGTATTATAAACCCAAAAGATATAAACCCGAAGATAAATATTATAATTCCTAAAATAAACATTAAACCATAAGGTTAATATTATAAAACTTAGGATCAACATTATAAACCTATCTAATTAATAAACTAAAAGGATTAATATTAAAATCCCAAGGGAATTTAACATTAAATCTTAAGATTAATATTAAATCCTAGGAATATAGACCTAAGATTAATAAGTCTAAGGAATTAATATTATAAACCCGAGGGATTATAAACTAAAGGGATTAATATTAGAAACATAGGAACAATATTATAAACCCAAGGGATTACTAAACTCGTTGAATTAATATTAAAAACCCAAGGGAATATAAACCTAACAAAATAACATTAGACCTTAGGATTAATATTAAACCCTAGGAATAAAATCCTAATATTAATATTATGACCTTTAGGATTTATATTATAAACCCAATAGATAAATACTATAAACCTAATGAATTAATAAGTCTATGGGATTAATATTATAAAATCAGTGGGTTATAAACCAAGGGGAATAATAGTAAACCAAAGGGATTAATATTATAAACCTAAGGGATTGATAAACACAAATTATTAATATTAAAAATCCAAGGAATTTATAAACCCAAGAGATTCATATTAAACCCTAATATTAATATTTTAAACCCCAATACCACAAATTATAAAGCCAATATTAAACTTTAATATTATAAATTGAATATTAAAAGGCCGTAATATTATAAACCTTGTATTAAATGCAAGTTTTGTAATGTAACAATGCAACATTGAATAAATTACAATTTAATGTAACATTAAGATTATGATTGTTAGACCTTTTTTCATATTAAAACAATGTTTGTCACAATGTGATTTTCGATACATTTTTGCACCATTCAAATGTTATAATATTAAATCATTCATATTATAATCCAAAGGAACTAATAAACCCAAGGGATTAATACTAAAAACACAAGTGATTATAAACCAAAAGGAATTAGATTAAACCCAAGGGATTAATATTATAAACCCAAGGGATATATACACTAAGATAAATATTATAAACCCTAAAATAAACATTATACCCTAAGATTCATATCATCAACCTTAATATTAATACTATAAACACAAGGGATTAATATTAAAAACCGAAGGGATTATAAACCCAAGGGAGTAACATTAGACGCTAGGATTAATATTAAACCCTAAGAATATAAACTCTATGATTAATATTATAAAATCAAGTAATTTATATTATAAACCTAATGGATTATAAAGCTAAGGCATATATATAAAACCATTGGATTAATATTATGAACCCTATCAAAAATATTATACCCTAGGAATATGAACCCTAAGATTAATAAAGTGAAGAGATTGATATTATAAACACAAGATACTAATAAAAACAATGAATTAATATTAAAAACATAAAAAACCCAAAGGATTAATATTGTAAACCCAAGGTATGTAAACCATAAGATAAATATTATAAAATCTAAAGAAAACATGGTTTACCGTAGTTTATTTTCATATTGAGAAAATATTTGTCACAATGCAACTTAGGACCATGCATGATCATGATTGAGTTGAATATTGAGAGAATTTTTGTCACAATGTAACGTTGGAAAATGGTTGAGCATTGTTGACCATGATTAATAATGGTTGACGATGGTTTAATATTAAAACCCCAATCGAATAACATTAAACCCTAGGATTAATATTAAACCCTAGGATGGCTATTAAACCCTAGGAATATAAACCCTAAAATAAATCAACCGAACAGATTATTAATTTAAACATGAGGCTTAATATTAAACCCTAGGAATATAAACCTCCTGATTAATATTATAAATGTAATGGATTATAAACCCAATGAATATATATTAAACCCTAGGATGAATATTATAAATGGTGTTAATAATATTATATTGTAGGAATATTAACCCTTATATTAATAAAGCAAAGGGATTGATATTATAAACCTAAGACACTAATAAAAACAAGGGCTTAATACTAAAAGACAAAAAAAAAACAAAGGATTAATAATGTAAACCTAAGGTATAAAAACCATAAGATAAATATTATAAAACCTAAAAAAACATGTTTTATCATGGTTAACCATTGTTTATTTTCATATTGAGACAATATTTGTCGCAATATGATGGTGAACCATGGTAGACCATGATTGATTTTCATATTGAGAGAATTTTTGTCACAATGTGACATTGGACCATGGTTGACCTTGTTTGACCATTATTGAACATGGTTGAGTATGGATGATTTTCATATTTACCATGAATGGCCATGATTAATTTTCATTTTGAGACAATATTTTTCGCAATATGACATTTGACCATGGTTAAATATGATTAAAGATGGTTGACCGTGGTTAATTTCATATTGAGATAATATTTGTTATAATGTGACCTAGGACCATGGTTGACAATGAAAGACCATGGTAAACCCTATCAAATATATTATATCCTAGGAATATGAACTGTTATATTAATAAAGTGAAGGGATTGATATTATAAACACATGGCACTAATAAAAACAAGGAATTAATACTAAAAAACCCAAAGAATTAATATTGTAAACTCATGGTATATAAACCCTAAGATAAGTATTATAAACCCTAAAGAAAACATGTTTGACCATGGTTATTTTTTATATCGAGCAAATATTTGTCACAATGCAACTTAGGACCATGGTTGACCATG
Source organism: Pinus albicaulis (assembly GCA_034641835.2). NCBI lineage: Eukaryota > Viridiplantae > Streptophyta > Pinopsida > Pinales > Pinaceae > Pinus > Pinus albicaulis. Next base: position 917,138,168 of record CM076577.1, on the reverse strand, counting down.
ATTGATTTGAATATTGAGAGAATCTTTGTCACAATGTGACATTGGAAAATGGTTGAGCATGGTTGACAATGAAGAACATTTATTTATCATGGTTTAATATTAAAAATCGAATTGAATAACATTAAATTGTAGGAATATAAATCCTAAATTCAATAAATCGAAGGATTAATAACTTAAAACACCATGCTTAGTATTAAACCCCAGGAATCTAAACCCTATGATTAATACTATAAACCTAATGTATTATAAACCCAACGAATCTATATTAAACCCTATGATGAATATTATAAACTCTATCAATACTATTATACCCTAGAAATATGAACCCTTAGATTAATAAAACCAAGGGATTGATATTATAAACCCAAGACCCTAATAAAAACAAGGGATTATTACTAAAAACCTAAAAAACCCAAAGGGTTAATATTATAAACCTAAGGTATATCAACCATAAGAAAAATATTTTAAACCCTAAAAACAAGCATTGTTGACCACGGTTAACCATTGTTGATTTTCATATTGAGACAATATTTGTTACAATGTGTTGGTGGACCATGGTTGACCATGATTGATTTTCATATTGAGATAATGTTTGCGACAATGTGACATTGGACTATGGTTTCCCTTGTTTGACCAAGATTGACCATGGTTGAGCATGGTTGATTTTCATATTGACCATGAATGACCATGATTAATTTTAATTTTGAGACAATCTTTGTCACAATGTCACATTTGACCATGGTTCACCATGGTTGACTATAATTAAAGATTTTTGACCATGGTTAATTTTCATATTGAGACAATATTTGTTATAATGTGATGGTGGACCATGGTTGAAAATGAATAACCATGGTTGGCGATGGTTGACGATGGTTGAACATGGTTGGATTTCATATTGAGACAACCTTTGTCACAATGTGACATTGGACCATGGTTGACCATGGTTGACCATGGCTCCCCCATCCTCCACATAGTTATTATATTCATGGTTATGATTTATGAATGCATTTACTCCACTCGTGTGATGATCCTTACAACTAATGTATCGGCTTTATTCAATGGAGTGTGAGCATTCCTCTCTAGTTTGGAAGTATAGGTGATGAATTTAGGTAGGGTAGAGTATTGCAGCATGAGAGACAAGGTCCATGGAAAATTTCTAGGGTCATGACCTTGGATGAGATATGAAGTGTAAGCCCGACATGTCTTGATTTGGTTTGAATTTGGCCTTCAATATTGCATTTATATTCTGAGAACTTCTTTGGATGGTGTTTTGGGTCAGCTCCACGCCTCTGTCTACAAACCCTGTCAATGACATAAAATCTGGAGTAGAAAGCACCTATATATCTCTTCCATCACGCAGGAAAATCTAACTATATCCATAGCTTCTATCATTTATCTTGCTTTTAGCTTCATATGGAGGTTGCACTTATTGATTTCTTATGGGTTCCCGGACATCAGCTTCTTGCTCAAAGCTGCCTCTACTGTTTATTTTCTTTGGGGTTGTTGTATTCCATTTTATAGTCAATGTTATTGTCTCCATTGGCATCCATTCTGGTTGGGTACTATTGATATAGGCTCTCCGTCCACCTCGATAATTGTATTTTGTCTCAAAGCGTGAGCGGCTTGGCGGGCTTTCCCTACCCAGGGGAGTTCTTCAGACTTGGGGAAATTTTCCCATCCTGGTTCATAGTTTGTTGTGTTTGGGTTCTAGTGTGTATCAGTTCTTATTATTTGTCTCTTAGCTCTCATGAATTTCCATCTCCTTGTAGGTTCTTGGAAGGTTATTTCATGCCCCTACTTGTGAGCCACTCATTATTACACCCAATGCCTTGCCAATAAGGCCCACCTCGGGGTGGGAGGGTCAGAAAAACAATGTGGGCTATGCCGCGTCAATCCATAGATCGTCCTCTAGGAACTCGACCAACCTAGAACCCAAGCGTAAAGTGGTCATATATTCTTCTCATTCCCCATGTTATATTGTGATCCAGACTTATGCAGGAACACAACAGAATAAAAATATAACTATAAATACATAGATGCAATAGAAATAACACTTCATTTCATCAATATCAAAGAACTGAAAAATGCTTACAGACATAATGGAAAAAAACTACTAGCTCAGGCGATGGTAGCTTATATTAGAGAAGAGATGTGGTGGCTACATGCCTTTTAACTATGTTACAATGAGGCTCAAAGGCCTAATTATTATTGAGAAATAATGGAAAACCCTAAATATCGAAAAACCTAACCTTAGGAGATGAATCACCAAAACTGTGGGCCTCGTTGGGATAAATTAGTAAATCATCCTCCGAGGGTTGTAACTTTAGCATACAATATTTGTTTGACATGCATGAAACCTTATTAGAAATATTTGTCCAAGGAATAAAAATTTCGACTGCAAACAATATTCATTAACTCATGTTTTCCTGTTTTCGTAAAAAGCGTTGTTTAGGGCCTCAAAAAGGCTATGAATGTTTACGACCTGAAAAACTATGAAAAATAGTAAATTATGCTACAATGAAGGAAACTGAAAAAAAAAATTAAAAAGAAATGGTGGGGGTCCAAGTGGAATAGGCGAGTGGCCACCAATATCCATGTGGATCACTCCTCCCCCCTTAGGAAGCAATGGTCCCCATTGCATTGAGTGCATCCATGAGATGGTGAAGCTTTTGTTGAACATTGTCCCTAGTGAGCCACTTGTCTTAGTGCAGAAGTTGGCCACCTTTGACAACTTGATACAGTTTTATCTTCTACTTGTGAGTGTTCTTGATATGTATGCCCATGATCCGATCAATGGTGTTTTGTTATATGCATTATGTGTTTAACTCTGTTGGTGTGATTTTTTCTACAATGTTGGATATGTCGAGTAATGGTGGAAAGTATGGCCAAAGGTATTCCACATTGAACACTAGTTGTAGGCCAAGGAATGGTGGAGTTCTTATGTTGAAATAATTGTCCCCTATAGCCTTGGTGATGGTGTATGGCCCATATCAGAGAGATTTAAGCTTACAATGTTTCTTAACGAGACACGCCTTCTGAAAATGTAGCCAAAATGTTTTTCCCACTTGGAACTTGTGTGGCACCCAATGTTGATCATGTCGATGCTTTTACATCGAAATGGATTTGTTCAATATCTCGTGCACTTGCTGGAAAACATGTTGGACACTTTCAATAATATGGTTTCTTTATTAGCCTTAGATATTCCATATGGAGATTTTTTCTATGTAATCACATGAGGTATGGAAACATTAATCAGACACTATGGTTGAAATATTAGACCTACTTGAAAGGGACTGCGACTAGTGCAGCTATGGAGAGATATTTTGGGTAGAGTTTCTCTAGGAGTCAAATCAATCAGATTCTTGACTTGACAGTGCAATGACACCCCTGTGGGTGAGGAGAAGATGTCCCTATATTCTTCCATGACCTCATCCACCTACTTCTGTTGTGTGGAGAAACGCTTCCCCTGGGCTATGGATGTGGTCATGATCTTCCCCTTATTTTGAGAATGAATTAGAAATAAAACAAATTTCCCAATATGGGAGATGATATTACTGCATTTCTTTATGGAGATCAAATATATGGCAGTAGGCGGGGCTACCTCTGGTATCCAGTATAATTTAAATCCCAAACAAATAAAATATTGCAAGGCCTCGACTAATACATGACATGATGCTTCCAAAAGTATGGTTGGCCTAATAATACATCACAAACTTCAAGAGGAGAAACATCACACAATACCTCATCAGTTAAGGGTTTGATGTTGTAGGGAAGGTGACAGTACTGAATAACTTCGAGATCTCATATTTGGTGAATCCACCTCATGGTCTACGAATATGGGTGTGGTGTGGTCGGTAGGCCCAAATGCTTCATGACCTCTATTGAAATGAGGTTATTTTGGCTCCCGATGTTGAAAATAAATTGCAGCAAAAACCCTTCACCCACATCTGTGAGTGAAGGAGGAACTTCCCCTCGTCTAGATCTTTGAGTTCTACCATTTGGAGCTTGGTGGTCGCTACCATCATAGTGGGTTCTTTTTTAATAACTTGCCTACCCTTGTCATTTTCCGAATTAGAATTAGAGCATGCATCCATGTACAAGTCTTTCAGCTTGACCACTGTCGTCTGATTTATGCGATATTCATTCATGTTGTGAGTGGAAGTTTTCATTCCCATCACCCTTGTCTTGCGGCTTCAAGGAGTTTCCCTAGGGGGTCCTGATCAAGCTCTGTCCTTTTCTCTGCTTTGGTTTTTCGAATCTAAAGTATTTCTTCTTCTGTTTAAATTTCATCTCGATTTTGGAAACATATTGGTATGATCCACGAAGCAAGGATATATTGAGGAACTCCATTTCCTCCTAAATGTATCTGTGCAAATAACTGTGGTACCTAAGCATGAAGTGTTTCTCTAAATATTTGATACCCAACTTTGTGCACATGGTATGGAATAGTTTCATTAAATCATGCACATCTTGATAATTTTTTTTCCACAACGTAGTCCATTGTATGTACTTGTCCTAAAAGCTCCCCAGGGGGTAATATTGTTCCTTGATGGCATCTTAGAAAGAATTCCAAATGGGTTCAGCTGAAAACAATGAGGTTTCTCTCTTGTCCCTCCATTTGGATTAGGTTTCCCACTAGTCCTTGACATGGGGGAAGACTTTGAGGAGTGCAAAAGTAATATTTTCCCTATTGGAAAAATCATTAACTGAAAAATATCCTTCCAACAGATTTAACCATATATCTACAATGTATGCATCTATCTGGCCTTCAAATATGGGAATTTCAAAGCTAACTTGTGTCTTGAAGGTAGTGGTGTCTCTTGAGTGAATGTCAAACGAAGATGTGTCACATGTGTGCATCCGCGGAAGGATTTTGGAAAATGTTTCGTCATCACATTCCTCTGTCAGTCGAGGAATTGATCGAGAAATATTTTGAAATTATCTTCTGCTCGCTCATTGTTATTTTCTTCCACCATGGGACATCATGAGGGCTTGTGAGACTGTTCTTACGAAGGTTCAACCATTTCGAGCCCTAACTCCTTATCCCCTGAGCTAGTTGGCAACATGTAAAGAAAAAAATAGAAAGAGAAGATCGATCGGATACCACTAATATGGACTTATGCAAGAACACGACAGAATACAAATATAACCATAAATATAGAGATGTAGCAAAAATAACACTTCATTTCATTAATATCAAAGAACTGAAATATGCTTACATACAAAATGGAAATTAAATAGCTCGAGTGATACTAGCTTATCTTTGAGAAGTTATGTGGCAGATACAGGCCTATGAACTGTATTACGGTGAGGCTCAAAGGCTTATTTATTATTTAGAAACAATAGAAAACCAAAAACATCCAAAATCCTAACCCTAGGAGATGAATCACCAAAATTATAGGCCCCATTGGGGTAAATTGGTACATCAGCTTTTTGAGGTCGTAACTTTGGCATACTATCTTTATTTTAGGTGCACGATACCTCATTAGAAATATATATCCAAGGACTAAAACTTGCGACCACAAACATCAATAAATGTCTCATGTTTTCCTTTTTTCCAAAAAAACACCGTTTAGGGTCTTAAAATGGCTCTATAATTTCAGGACCCGAAAATCTGCAATAGTAAATTGTGCTACAATTAAGGAAACTAGAAAGTCAAAGAAACAATGGTGGGGGCCAATTTGAATAGGCGGTTTGACACCAATATCCACCCAGATCATATTGTGGCTCCATCAACCATGGATTCCAGAGCAGAGTAACTTTCACACATCCTAATTAATATGGATATTCTCAGGGACCACATGTATGAAGACCATAATGAGATAGTGGCTTATATAAATGATATTCAATTTATTCAGAATGAAATTCTTGAATATTTGGATATCCTCCTTCGCAACCACTGTCGCACAAATGACCACCTTCACAATATGGAGGTGTTGGTGGAACATATTGATTTTCATATGCACGGTTGTGTTGGGTTTTTTGAAGCTCCATGTGTGCTCCCTCCCCACCATCTCCCTGATATGATACTTTCAGTTCTGGTGTATTTTTTTTTCTTACCTAGTATGTTATGGATACAATTCCTGTCAGAAATAAATATTGTAAAGAATCATCTATGGTATCCTTCGATCGCCAATATCAACAAGTTTGGATTGAATAAGAGAAATGGGGTACTTGAAACATATTTTCTAAGAAATTTTTTCTTGAAAATCCAATGAAATTGTTTTGAACAACAACAAAAATTGAGTTAAAAAAAAAAATAACTTTTTCCTATTTAAAAATATACAAAATGACCATGATCCAAACATGATGACATGATATGTGGTCATACAAACCCGAAGAAAACCAAAGAGCCCATATTTGAAATATACAATTTGTACTTCCAAAACCAAGGCCATGATACAAACATGATTTTTGGTCATACGAACCAAACCAGGGAAACCAAATTTAAGAAATACAAAATTTTTGTTCTCGCACGAGGTCTACGATGAAAATATGATCTTTCATCATCCAAAACATACTAGAGAAACAAAATATAAAAGATATAAATTTTAGTTTCCATTCCAAGGCTATGATACATATATGATTTTTGGTCATTCGAACATAACCAGAGAAACTAGAGATGAAGCTTGGTTCAAAATTTTGATGGATGATGTTTGAAAAGTGGTATTAAATTGAAGGCTAGTTGTAGGTCCCTATCATGCAATTATTAACCACGTCTTAAGCCACACACTTCTCGAGCATTTCTTCATAGTTGGAATGCGCAAAGTACATAAAAATCAACAAAATCCAAAAAGAGAAGCGTAAACTGATAAATACATAAGAGCAAGGAAGCGCTTATAAAAATTAACAAAATATAAAATAGAAGTAGAAATTGATAAATATATAGAAATAGGGAAGAGTAATTTATTTACCTATTGAAATATTATGGAATTAAGTAGCTAGCGATCTGAAAAATTTGGAATAAAGTTGGCCTTCCATTCATGTATTTCCTCTGTGTTGTATCTCCCACTCATCTCATGCTCTTGGAATGCTTCAGAAAATGGGCTCCCACATTGGTCTGGAATCCAAACTTGTGTAGGAGTGATGTCATAAAATAGAGGAATGGAAGTGGGTGGCTCATTTCCCTGCAACACTTCTTGGCGTGTAATACATCAGGCTTCTCTGAGACACCATCCTGATTTCCCATATTTATTCAAGAAAAAATTTCAATCAAAATTTTTCCATATCATATTGAATTCAAAATTTGTATCCATGCTTATGATATGATAAATATTCCTCTGCACATTTAAGATATTCATAAAATTTGATGTGTTGTGTGGTAGAGCTAAGTTGTTGGTGTGATGCCCCACACTAAGTAGTTTGACAGTTAAATTCATTTTCTTCCTATGATATTTCTTTGTCTAGATATGCTAGGGTTTAGGGTTGGTGTATATATCATTTATGTGGCTCTCATCATATCCATCGTGGTTGGCTTACTTTTTCCATAAATCAAGTTGGAAATTTTTGTGTGTTTTTCTACCCCATTCCCCTGACAGGTGATCGTAAATTATATATATATATATATATATATATATATATATATATATATATATGTATGTATGTATGTATGTATGTATGTATGTATGTATGTATGTATGTATGTATGTATATGTATCACTACAAGAAAAAGGACATTGGTGATGGTCATTCCTATGAAGGACCTTTAAGGTCCATCACCAATGTCACATATGGTGATAGTCCTTAAAAAAGCATTGTTGTAAGTGCATTCAGTGATGACATTTTAAGGTTTGTCAACAAAGCCATTTTTAGTGAAACTTTTGGTGAGGGTTGTTAAGTTCCTGTCACTAATTCTCTCTTTATTGACACTTCTAGTGATGATATTTTATCGACCTTCACCATTGCTCTTTTTGGTTACTTTTGGTGATGGTCAAAAAATTTTCATCATAATTGACCATTCTAATGAGTTTTTGATGAAAATATGTGCATGTTACTTTATTTTGTCAAAAGATAATGATTTAAGACCACTGTTGTGGAGTATTTTTCATCATGTGTCCAAGGCCATATAGTGGTTAGAGTCAATCAATTTTTTGAGAAGTAATTAGTGTGTATCATTTACCTCAAATAATGAGAATATAGTTTTCCTATAATTCAATACATTATTCATCTCTATTAGGTTTATTACCTAATAACTTGCCTTTAGATAAAGTTCCACTAGTGTGTGTAGAAATTATATTATTTAATAGAAAATCAATCTTTTTCAATTCTATTAATGAGAGATATCTAGCACTCCTCAACAATATTGGCACACCTTAATATTCTTTGGAACACTCTAACATTCCTTGGCACCTCAGATGTCTTAGAACATATTTGTACCTAGAACATCTTTCCATGACTAGGACACCCATGCACATGTTAGTAGGCCCTACCACAGCGTAACACTCTCTTAGCATGTGTTAGCCTGCCTTCTAGTACCTATCTTGCCCTTGAATGCTTTGGCATGCATTAACATACATGAGCACTTGGCACACAATTGAACTTGGCATGTATTGAGACCTATTATTAGTGTGCCTAGCATGCCCCTTTTGAAAAAGATAATGTCCTAACTTATCGGCCCTCTTATGTGTTCATTTCTTTACATTTTATCTTGTTTCTTGTTTTTCTTGCCTTTATACTCCTTGAAACATATTATCATATTATTTGTCAATTTAATTATCTAAAATTGATTACATAAATTCTTGGCCAGGGCCAATAAACTGACGAAGTGTAAGTTCATTGTATGTGCTAGGAATCTTAGTTATCTGAATTGAATAAAACTATGAGTCCACATGATTGGATTATTTATTGAGACTAATTTTAATAAATATGATCACACTCTTGTATCTAGTTATGAAATCCACACAACGAATAAAAACTGATAAATCAATTCCACACTTGAAAAATGAAATTTAATTCATGAAAACTCATACTCACACACTCTGAAAAGTAACTGAAATATGCTTGGAAGGAAACCTGATTTCTAAGAGAATAAGCTCATCTATCAATATAACACACTCTTGCATGAAAAAACAAACTATGTTCACACTTTCTCAAATTGATAAATCACTTGTGCTTTCAAATAAAACTTTGCAACACTCATGCTTAAAACTTGCAAACTAATTCTATATTTTTAAAAGTTACAATCTCGTTCTCAATTAAAACTCTCACTGCTAATTAAATTCATGCCCTCCTAAATCAATAAAAGAAAATGATTAATTGAATGACTAAACTGCTTGTTATCTAGTAAACAAAGGAAATAAAATATTCTACAGGATGCATCCAACAATGAAGTTACGGAATGATAAAATAACTCTACTTAAAATAAAATAAAAACCTTACTACTTGAGGGGGCACTCCACAAGTAGTTGGTCATCAGAGTCAATGGAGAAATCAACCACGCATTGAAATTTAAAGGATTCCTTGAACGAAAATAGAGTTTGAAGTCTCACTGTCGCATAAAAAGTAACTATGTTTTTGGTTGTTGCAAAGTCTTTTTATATATCTCGAATTATTAAATATTCAAATTTAACTATAAAATATATCATAACATAATTCACTCATGATTTTCTATTAAAAAATAAAAATTGTGAGGTGTATATATCATTCCTCGCTCACCGCTTATAGTTGACATAGTTGACTTTCTCCTTAATCGTGGAACTGGAAGCTTTTCATACCAATATGGTTCATGAATATAGGAGGGAATCACTAAGTGCATTGATCTCCACCTTTCCATAGATTTTTCACTTGAGCTGCCACTTGGAAAACTATCAAACAATGAACTTGAATGCAAAATCAGAGATTAGCGACATAATCTTCTCATTTCGGTAGCTAAATAAAATATTAGACTAATAATAAAGAGCATTAATAACTTATGAAAAAAAAGACTATTTTATACCTACCATGCTATAAACCTTGTGATTTGATGTCATTTGAGTGATTATGGTGGTCATAAAGTAATAAAGTAGGTGGAAAAGTGGTGTCAAAACAATCAACTATAGTTTGAGGTTCGACGTAGATATTTGAAGTTCATGTCAAGATTCAGTCAAATAAGTTCCCAAAATCTATGGATCCATATGCGTTAGGTCAAGTCCGTTATGGAGGAAAAATTTGTTTTTTATATGGGTGGATAAGGTTTGTTCTAAAGAAATTAGAACATAATTATAATTCCCTAGTTAGGATGGTTTCCTAGCATGTTTAATCCATAAGTTATGGCATTAGGATTGTGACAAATTTTCATAGAATAAGAGGGGTTGTGACCCTTAGATCACGGTTTATCTCTCCAATATAGACCAAAAATCTCGAAGATTTTTTACATAATTATGTGTCGAGATATCAGATCCAAAGGACGGTGGGACCTCAGCAGAAGATTGAGAATGCAGAATAAATGTGCCATATGAAGAATGGATTGACATGAAAAGGAGTTGATTTTGGTGGATTTTCCATAGATTTTTAGATAGATATATGGAGAAACCTATAAAAAATTAGTCAATGGACTATTGGTGGTTGATTTGTTACCCTAGTTAAATCATCTATAGATTATTAGAAGGATGAAAACATGAGTATTTCATATTTTTTTATAGATTGGAAAAAAAAGAAATTTATACACAAGGATGGTGATTTTGAGAGGGCTCAAACCATTATTACGTGTCATATTAGAAGAGCCATAGGCGAAGGAAATATTGTGAGCCCTATGTCAATAAAATAATTAATTGTGGTTGGGCATATTGATGGTAGTCCAAGTACAGTGGGAGGGTTGTTAGGTGACTGTCAAAGAAGAGCCTTCAGCCTTGTACTTATGAAGAAAAAAAATATTGGTATAAGGGTAGGTGTATATGACCTATCTATGTGCAGACTTTGAAGGACTAAAGTAGCATTCAAGAGGGCCAACCAACTAGCCTTATTTCATTGTATTGTAGAGGATTAATTCATTGAGAAGAAGGGAAACACCCATAGCCCTAGATGTTTCGTCTTGGAGCTATAGTATGGTCTTATATTGTCCACAAATGAATCTAAGTTCGTAGGAATAAAGTAAGGTTCATCTCCATGTGCAACCCAAATGCAATTTATGTCCACTCAAAAGAAAAAAGAGCATATAAGGATGTTCTTTAGTTGCAATCATCCTTAAACATTGGTCCATTCTCTTACCAAATGTACGGGTAATAGTCTGATATGGATAATAGTCCCATACAAGTCTACAATATTTCTCAAATGATTTTTCCATAGAATGCTCTAAAAAACATTCAAATTCTCTTAGTTTTCTCCAAGTCTATTTGAAACTTACACTGAAAATACTCAAATACAAGAATGGTGTAATATTCAAGATATGCATATCTATGTTCATCCCCTTTTGACCACCTTTTTTGTGCCTTCAATACAAATCTGACCAATCTCATCTTGAAATTGGATCTCCCTTTTCATATGGGGAGAATATCGCCTTGTTCTTTAGGAATAAATTGATTCTAAATAGAATTACACAAATACTCTCAACATATGTGGGGTTTGAAGATACATTAAGAGGAGAAAACATAAGTCAAACTCAACCTAATTCTCAAACATATGTCAAACATATATAAAAAATTAAATAGTCTACACGTGTAATTCTCACATTGTTGGATGGTTTTGGATTTCTCCACCATTTTTTTCCCCACCACCATGTTATATTTTCCTTCCATTAATTCTTTAACAACATATAAAAGTGTTAAGTGCATCTTCTAAATACTCACATCGATTACTTCTACACTTAAGCTTGATTTCATAATAAGGATAAACCAAAATTGATTGTGGGCACACAAAATAATATCCTTCTCCTAAATATTATCCATTGGGCATGACAAAGTTTGGTTTAGTGTTTTTATCTAACCCTTTGCAACCTTCACTTGACCATTAAAATACACAAGTAAACATTTTTTTCCTTTTAATATTGTATTTGAACGTTGTAATTGTGGTTCTACTTATAAACAAATTATTGTGAGATTCCACAGAATAAGAAGATACTATTAAACAAGAAACAAAATAAGCATATAACATACATGTATTATTGAGTCACCAATTGGGTCATGATTATGTTATCTCGAAGTCAACAAAGTTTTTTTGTGAAACCTAACTAGTACTCAGGGAACTGTACTAAAAAATGAATAGTTTGCATGAGATACCATGAAATAAGAAGATGCATGGTTAAGATACAAAGACATATTTTCATTAGTTACACATCCTACAACAATAAAATCATGTCCATATTGACATTGTTCTTTTAAATCCCAATCTTCAAAGATAGAATACATCAAATAGTCTGCGCATGTAATTCTTACATTGTTGAAATGTCTTGGATCAACTCGGCCATTTTATTTTCCCACCTCCGTGGAAAATTTCCATTCCATGAATTCTTCAACAACTTCTTTCAATCTTCCAAATTAATTGTATTTTTCTCTTAATTTCTCTTTTGTATTATGCAATTTCTTCTTGTAAGCACACTATTTTTTGAAAAATTTAGTTAGAGTGACTATAAATCCAACCCCACGTACATGACCCCTCCTCTTAGGCCCAAAAAATATTGCAATGAAATCTTCCTTTGCTTCATATTCAAGAGATAATGATTCATTTTGTAGCAATTCAATTTGTTTCTAGCAATGCAAACATTTCAACAAATTCATGTAAGAAACATCATAACATATAAAGAAAACTAAATAGATACAATAATAGGTTGTGAAATTATTATTTTCTCTACACTAAATGACTACATTAGAGTTTTTTCCTTCTTTTTATGGCATTTCATCCACACATTATCCCTATTTACAAGTTTACCATTTGATTGAAAGTTTGATTCTAGTCACAAAAAGTACAACAATCTAGATAAGTATATTTTAAGTTGGTAATTGTGAACAAAAAATAGTTTTGGTTACAAATTAAAAGGCCATGTTTAATCCTAAAGTAACCTCTATGGTTGGAAATGTGGGGTCTCTTGTTCTAATGCCCTATTTTGCTTATTTAATTTTTCCTTCTCTTACAACTCAATAAAGAATGGATTCTTAGATTGAAGTTGATTATATGCAAATATTCAAAGTCAAATCTCATATGATGATAACGAGTAAACTTGTATTTAATTTTTACCTTGAATTTAGGGTTAGATAATATTCTAAATAATTCAATCCAATCAATTTCATTTACTCCAATAGGAACATGTTTCATTCTATCCTCATGTATTTTGTATTCGAAATATTATTTTTTATACAAATTATATCTATAAGTTCTCAAAAATTGATAAATTTCTTTATGACACCTTTTCTTTACTCACAAATATATTCATTAGGTATGCTACAATAGATAAACAAAGAATTACTAGATACAATTTATTTTTTGAAATTAAACTTATCATACACATGCTCAACGTACATCAATGAAATTTAGAACAAAATTTCAATAATAATTTGGTTGATACTCACATAGATTGCACTACATATGTATTTTTTAAGTGCTCCATGAATTTCCATTCCATATGTTTTATGCCTACAACCTCTCTTGTAATGACACCTAAAAAGGGGGAGAATTTATCTTACTATGGACCAATAGGTTCCCCCCTCTCATTAAATTGAATTCCAGGCAACGCATGGCTCTCTGTAATGTTTCGAAACAGGAATTTTGTTTGTCCTCTACCTTATCTTTTCATATTCATTGTAATATTGGCTTGGGTATTTAGATATCTACCTTCCAAACCATGCTCTTATTGTGGTGGTTCTTTCTCCACACCATGATCTTGTTGTGATGGTTCTTTCTCCAAACCATGATGTTGTCGTGATGTTTCATGATAAGAATTTATTGGAAAAAAACCCACATCTCTTGAGATAATGACAATATGGATTTCTTAACAAAAAATATAGAATTACTTATAGAGGACATATAAAGTTGAGAAATGATCATAACTTCCAATGGTTAGTGCACATTTTTCTCAAGAAAATTTACATTAGAATTGTTATCAACACTAAAGCAACTAGATTCATGTTGTAGTTGGGGCAATGCATCATGGTGCTCTCTGTTGTGGGTATTTTTTGATGATGCCACATCGAATGTTGTCATTTTTTCCATAATGTAGCCCAACTTTATGGTTGTGCTCACTGTTAAAAGTGATCTCATGACATCTTTAAATCTTATTTGATACCTACAAATATAAATTGCAATACTTAATTAAATTTAGTATGAAAAATTTTAAATTAGAAAAGAAAGCACATCCTTGCCATTTCGAAGAGTTAAATTAAGATCCTAGTATTTTTCAAGTGTCCATTTTTGTTGTCTTAAAATAATACCCATCTCGATGCGTTTCAAATCATAATGCAAGTTTTATAAGTATGATTCGAATGAAATATAATAACAATATTTAGATCACTTAAAACTGATAACAACCCTGTCATAACCTTCAACTCTTCATCTGAAGAAATTTCAGTTTTTCATCCTAAGGTTGTGATTACAATTAACATATAAATAATCAAAAACCAAAATCTAGGATTCTAATAATCCAAATATCCAAGAAAAATCATTCATGTATGTAGATTAAATGCATGCCTATGAGATGTAATATAACAAAAATAATTAATAAATAATATGTTCTAACTCCAATGTCAAACAATATCAACATATAAGTTTCATAAGCCATTATGATTCAACCATACCACAACACCAAGTCCAAATCACATTGCATAACAAAGCTAGATATAATGTAGTGGGGTCAACATTGCAACATTACATATTCTACGTGTTTGACACTTCCAAAATACTCTTTTCTATATAAATAATTACAACTACCATTATTTTTATCTTGTGGCTTCCAGATAATCATTAACAAAAACATTGAGATTCATTTCCACAACATGTTACCTCCAAATGCCTAAAACCTTGCAACATCACACCGATGAATCAAACTAAGAAATGTTTGGAACATGTAGATTTAACTCTCATTTATGTTCTAAAATATTGAGAATTGTGAGCTATAAAATTTTATTGTATAAATCCACAATGACATTACCATTTCCAAGGATTAAATTACAGGATGTTGTGAATGGGTTCACATATAACAACAATTGAGGAATTATTTTTTTTAAAGATAAATAGTACACTCCTAGTATCACATTATAGTAGCTTTTTCATCTAAATATTAGGTTGATTTCAGTATGTCACAAAAGAATAATATGATTCTGAGTTGAAAGTTGATATTTAAAGGAATAATCTATAATAAATTATTTAGAATAGAGTTAGAAGATGTTTAAATTGTGACTAGGGTCAGCCTTCACAATTATTATTGTATCAATATGTATTTCATGTAAAAATAAAAGAATAAAAATTATTACTATTCTGTAGAATTTTCTTCATTTTTGTTTTCGTCAAAATAAAACGTTAAAGGGCATGTTCTTCATGGCCCTTCTAAACGATTTTTTTTTTTCTTTGTATCACCAATATGCCAAGTGAGCCCTTCTGCCCCTCAAATCAGCTCAACTACATGTGGGACCCAATATCTTTTGGAGAAGAATATATATATATATATATATATATATATATATATATATATATATATATATATATATATATATATATATTTCACTGATATCACAATTGGAGCTTATGATAATCACACACATACGATTTTAAATAGAAGACAAGGATACTTGCTCAAGACAAGGTTACTCACTCTTGGATGCTAGAAATAGTAGACAAAGGTTACTTGCTCTTAGAGGCTGGAAATAGAAGATAGGGCTAATCACTAAAGGAAATTTGGAGGGCTAAACAATATTATAGATCTAAGACATAAAGGTGCAAAGTTTGAAGAAAAGTACAAATTCTGAAGGTGGAGAAAGATAATGAATTATGAAGAAATATATCTGTGAAATCTCTGAGGTATGAAACACTATAAAGTATATATGTGAGGTCTATAATAGTGAAAATTATATTTCAGAGCCTTGAAACAATAGTGTGAAGTATTTCTGAAGCATAGAAACAATGCAAGACTTCTCAATGTGGATAATTAAGGCATGTTATCTTGGAGGGATTAGAGGGTCAACTTGAAACTTGGAGAATGGCTATCAAGTGGTCAATTCATCTATGACTTGAATTTCCCTTATTGATGAATAATCTATGAGGAAAGGATTGTCAGGTTTCCCTCATGTATTTTTTCCATGGCCTCTAGCCTAGCTTTTTGTGTCTCTTATATTTTTGTGCATTGTATTTGTATAATTTCTTGATCACCCAATGAATGGAGTAATTTATAAATGATAAAAAATATATAAACAATTTTCATGTTAAGATATTCTATTATTCATTTTTATTTCAACATGGTATTAGAGTTAGGAAAAAGGTTCAAATTTGTCTCTGAAATCTAGTCAAGAATATGAAGGACGTATTCACGAAAAGTTGAGTTTGTAAGAATAACTTTCTATGGTTGGAAACATACTTCCTATTTAAAAAAATACCCAAAAAAGTCTAAAATTATCTCTATTCTTGTAGGGTCAGAATATATCTGCTATAAGCGAAGGACCAAGAGTCTTGGTTTATTACTACAAGCCTAGAACAAGGCGAGATTAGGAAAATCTCAATTCTGATAACAAATCTAAATTTAATCCAATATGATCAAAGTTCTTGTAAGCTGAATTAAGAAATAAGATAATAACAACCTAACTCTCCATGATTATGATCTATGTTGTCTTTGACGAAAAGTGAAGGAAGAAGCATAAATTTTGGAGTTTTTTTTGTCTACTGAAGGAAGACTAACATATACCAAGCCTCATCAATAAATAAATAAACAAAAAATCCTACTTGATGGAGTTTATAGAAGCGCTAACATGAAATTTTAGAAAAGGTAACACATAATACGTGGTAAGTTGGGTAACCACTTTAGTGGGAGACACTTTGAACAGGAACCCCCTTTTAGGAGATTGTTGTGTCTCCCTCGCAGGTGCTTTCTCTATATGCAGCTTTGACAAATTTTCACCCGAGTTTCTTGTTAGTTTGGTTTTACTAGTTGGCCTTTAGTTGGAATGTTGTGAAGATTCACAACGACATTTTTTCAATGGTGATGGAATTTTTTTGTGTGTGAAAAGAGTGTGACTCTATAATGAGCTAGAAGTTGGGTTCGCATCAAAATTTTCCATGGGTCAATTATAGGGTGGTTGATTCTTTTTTTTCTTGGTTGTCATACCTAGTAACACATGAGTAGTATGTTGGATCAAGCACACCTTAGTGGGCAAAAATTTAAATGAAAACTTGATTGGGGGATCGATTCGGCTCCCTCCTAAGTGCTTTTCCCTTGTATGGTTTTCAGGATGTTAGATCCATGGTGGATGGGTGGAATTGTCAGTTTGTGCGTGTTATGAAACCAACTACAAAAATAGAAAAAAAGAGAGATAAACACCTTAGAAATAGCCACCTCGAGGGGGAAACCTCAAATACATTACATAAATGAACAATTCTTGGATGATACAAATGACCAAAACCTCCTTCTATATATAGGAGTCCATGGGCGCACAATATAATCCTAGCCGACCTAAAAATAACAATTTAAGGGCACAATAATAACAATATTGGGGTTACAGGGGTACAACAATAAAGGGGTTACACTGGCAACAAAATGTTGACCAAACTAAAAATATAGACCTAACATGTTTTCTCCTTCGTAGTGTTGTCCTCAACGCTTGAGTAGCTCTAGGTGCTCCTGTATAAAATTCTCTTCCTCCCATGTAGAATCTTCAGTGGGCAAGTTTTTCCACTTGATGAGATACTTTAAAATTGATGGATTTCGTAGCTATTGAGTTCTTGTTTCCATGACCGCTTCAAGTTCCAATATGATTTTTCCTTCCTCATCAAGTTTTGGCAATATTGTTTGAGCTAGAAGATTCTCACCTATAACCTTCTTTAAGCATGAAACATGTAAAACTGGATGCACTCGCGAAGAATTAGGAAGCTCCAATTTGTATGCCAATAGTACCAATCTTTTGCAACACCTTGTAAGGACCATAGTACTTTGGCAATAATTTATTAGCCTTCTTAGCTTGCTTGAGGGACATTTGCTTGTGTGCTTTTAGCTGTAAACATACCCAATCTCCTACATCAAAACTTCTCTCGCTGCGATGTTGATCTGCCAGTTGTTTCATTCGATTTTGTACAAAGTTTAGGTTATCCTTTAAGAGTTGGAGAGATTCTTGTTGATGCTCGATGTGATCTTCCATTGCTTGAACCTTAGAATTTTCTCTTAAGGATGACATGATCGAAGGTGGATGATATCCATAAAGTTCCATAAATGGGGTCATTTTTGTTGCAGTGTGGAAGGAAGTGTTATACCACCATTCAACGAGAGGTAACCACTTGACCCATTGTGTTTTTTTATCAGATACAAAACAATGAAGATATCCTTCCAAACATTTTTTCACTATCTCAGTTTAGCCATCGGATTGAGGATGATAAGATGAGCTATGAGCTAATTGAGTACCCAAACAAGAAAATAACTCTGTCCAAAAATTTCCAGTAAAAATGGGATCTCGGTTGCTCACAATAACCTTTGTGTTTCCATGTAGCTTTTGAATTGTGTCCATAAATGTAGTAGCAATTGTACATGCTTTAAACAGATGAGATAATGCAAAAAATTGTGCATACTTGGTAAGTCTATCAACTATCACCATGATGACACTCTTTCCTTCGGACTTAGGTAAACCTGTGATAAAATCCATTGAAATCTCCTCCCAACGTTGACTTTGAATGGATAAAGGTTGTAGAAGGCCTGGGGTCTTAATTGTCTCAAATTTATTTTGTTGGAAAACCAAACATCCCGCCACAAACTTTTGAATATCTTTAAGGCCATCCCAAAAAAATTGTTTCTTCACCCTGTGGTAAGTTTTTAAAAATCCTAAGTGTCCTCCTAAGGAGAAGTGTGCAATTCCAAAAGAATATTTTGTTTTAGTTGGGAATTATATAAGCGATCTTTGTACCATAAGGAATCATTTTTACAACTAAATGTATCAGATGTACTAGGATATTGTTGCAACTTTTGAATGAGTTTCCACACTTTTTCTTCCTTCTTCCATTTATCCCTTGCTTCGGTTATCCAATTTGGTTGGATAATAGAAATGGCACAAAGAAATGCTTCCACCTCTTCATTGCTTCTAGAGAGTGCATCTGCAACAACATTTAGCTTCCCTTTTTTGTATATTATTTCAAACTCATAACCAAACATATTTGTCACCCATTTTTGCTGATCTTCTGAAGATATTCTTTGTTCCAAAAAGTGTTTAAGACTATCATGATCAGTTTTTACCTTGAAGTGTCTTCCCATTAGGTAAGGTCCCCATTTCTTTATATGTAGTACTGCTGTTATCTTCTTCATAATATTTCCAGAATACTTCCTTTGATCAATGATTCTCAGCAATGTACAAATGTCCATTCCAGATAAAACAAATACCCACCAAGTTTTCTGATGTATCACCATCTACACAGCGAATTGTGAAGTTCGAATAGTTGCATCAGCAGACATTGCTCTTGAAAGATGTTCAGTTGCCTTATTTCTAGTAGCCCATGAAAATCTATCTTTCTTCACAATGTTGTTAGAGGTGCTAAGTACCATAATTATTAACAAACTTGGTGATAATAACTGTTAATCTAAAGAACCCGCACGCTTTAGGTTGTGATCTCTTCCATTCTTTATTAGTCTTACCTACTAGGTCTAATAAACACTCGTGAGATATGAGATCAGATCAGCCACTTCCTTGTACTCCAAAGAAATATTTGGATGTTTTTGCATACAATTTTTTCTCCTGCAATAGTTTGAGCACCCTGTCAACATGTTGAACATGATCCTTCCAAGACCTGCTGTAGATTAGTATATCATCAAAAAAATACTAGCACAAATTTCTAAGGAACGATTTGAAAATGGAATTCATCAATCCTTAAAATGTAGAAGGTGCATTGGTAAGGCCAAAAGGCATGATAAAAAATTCATAATGACCCTCATGAGTTCGAAATGCTATTTTTGGATTATCTTCAATCTTCATTCTAATTTTATGATATCCTGAACGAAGATCCAACTTGGTAAAATAAATTTTTCCATGTAATTCATCCAATAATTCATCAATCACAAGAATTGGAAATTTATCTTTAATGGTAAGCTTATTGAGATCCATATAATACGGACATATGCACCATGATCCATCCTACTTGTGCACGAATACTACTGGAGCATAGAAAGAACTTTGACTAGGTTGAATTATACCAGCCTCTAACATTTCTACAATCATATGTTCAATTTTTCTCTTTTGGACATAAGGATATCTATAAGGCTTGATGTTTGGAGGAACACTTCCTGGAATCAAATGAATAGCATGATCATAATCACTAATAGGTTGGAGTCCTTCGGGAGTTTCAAAAACCTTGGAATGATTGTCCAAGTCTTTTTGGAGATCTGCAGAAATAGATGATTTTGATGTTGAAACTTCTAGTGAGCATAATTGTGCAATTACGCCTTGTTGTTCTTTATTCAGAAGCTTTGTCACGACATTAGATCTTATTATCTTTCCCGACTTCCCTGCAATACCCCATAATTTGACTTAAGCTACCGTCCCTAAAGATTGTAACCATTTTACTCCTAGTACAACATCAACACCTCCCATAGGAATGGAAAGCATTGGGCTATTCAATACATATTCCCCCATAGTTAGCTTGATATTATGGCATTTTCCAGAGAAATTTATAGTTCCTCCATTTGAAACCATCACTTGACATTCTGGTGTTGGGTATAGGAAACAATTCAATTCCTTGGCTATCTTACAATGAATAAAATTATGGGTACTAATCGAATCAATCAACACTATGACCTTTTTCTTATTGATATGTCCTTCTATCTTGAGAGTTTGAGGAGTGGTAATTCTTGCCAATGAATTACACGATATGGTCGGACTCATTTATTCCTATTCTAGGGTTGGTTCCTGGTGTATATCTTCTTCTTTTGAAGATTCTTATTCATTTTATTCTTCCTCTTCACAATCTATGTAAAATAATTTCTTCTTGGCACACTTATGACCTTTAGTGTATTTTCTATCACAACTGTAGGAAATATCTTTCACTCTTTTTTCTTCCAATTGTTGTGGTGTCAAACTTGTAGGTTGTGGAAGTCTAAGACTAGCAACACTTCCGTCTTTATATATGTGAGTGGTAAACTTCCTTGTTGCCATAATTTTACATTCAATTTCTCTTGCCAACCTGAATTCCTTTTCCAATGAATCAAGTTCCCAAACACGAACTTCATGTTGGATGTTATCCTTTAAAGTCCCTATGAAGACATCAATCATGTGTTCCTCTAGAATATCAGTTACCCTTATATTCAATTTTAGGAAGTCCTCAATGTGCTCTGCCACTAAACCCTTTTATTTGAGATTTATCATTTGGATAAAGAAGGTGTTGCTTTTTGTATCCTCATAATGTGCTATCATTTCCTCCATAAAAATTTACCAAGTGAAAAAAAATTTATGGGAGAAAAGCCATCGATACCATACAAATGTATTTTTTTGTAAAGTTACAATGTGTACCTTTTGTGTGTTTTGCACATTATTGAGATCAAAATATTTCTCCATCTGTAGTATCCATGTTACGGGATCCTTGCCATCAAACTTCCTCATATCCATCTTTGGAATATCATGGTTCTTCCATCCAACATTAGAGTTTATGAAATCACGATTAACATTTATTTTTTCTCATCATGAGTTTCCTCTACTATCTTTTCGCCATTCAGAAACATTTCTTGTATCAAATTTTCCAAATCATTATTCATTTTTTCCATGTTATCTTTCATTTTTTAATCGATCTTAGCTTCCATGTCATCCATCTTAGCTTCCATGCCATCCATATTAGCTTCCATGCCCACTTCCATGCCATATATCTTAGCTTCCAAAAAATTCATCTTAGCATCCACGCCTTTATTCAAACCATCTATATTATTTTCCATGCCTTTCTTCAAAACTCCCATTTCATTTTTGTTTCTCTTTGCGATAGAGAGAATTGGTGCACTTGCTCTTGTAATTTTGATATCTCATGTTGTGTTTCTTCATCTTCATGAGTCATAATAGAGCCTTCTGAAGGCTTAATGGGTGTTGAATTATTTTTAGTAGGAATTTTAGAACCCAATACTGATATATATTCTTCAATATTCCCTTGGACTAAACTCAAACTAATTTTTTTTCAAACGAGACTTATGTAATTCGAAAATAATACACAACTTTTTCTTGATTTTGAGGAGCTTAATATTGAAACAAAATTATCTCTGTGATTTTAGATCTTCAATATATGAAATTTATCCCTAAAATATCCCTCTGAATCTTCTTTCGAATTCCATAGGTTTGACCTGATTTGGATTCATCAATACAAAGTTATGCCCAATCTCCCACGATGACCTAATTATGGACTCGTTTAGTAGAGAAAACTTGTATGACTTGCTTCGTGTCACTTTTTCCTCATTTGGATCTGAAATTGATATGAAAAAATCTATAGTTCCTGTACTTTCCGCCACTTTTTACAGAATCCCAATCCGACGCTCAGAGAGGGAGTTACGAAATTTTTCCCACGGTCACCTCTTTGAGATGAAATTCAGGAGCCTAAAACAATCCTACATTCCACATATCACATCTCACAAAATATTATGAACCAAGATCTGAAATTTGTGTAGGAAGTTCCTCAGGATTTTAGCTTCGCTTTGTGAAAATTTCAGCTTCTTAACCCTCATAGAAAAAAAGTTATGGCGAAAATTCCACGATGACCTGTTTAGGTTAAATTCAGGAGCCTCCAAAATGCCCTAACTTCCACAGATAATATCTCTGAAATATTGTGATCTAAGATCTGAAATTTTGGGATAATTTTCCTTAGGATTTATTCTTCGCTCTCTATAAACTTTATCTTCTGAACCTTCGTAATAAAAAAGTTATAGAGAAAATGCCACGATGACCTGTTTGGAGCAGCGAAACCCTAGAACCAAAAGATATGATACCAAATGTTGTGAAACCAGCTCCAAAAATAGAAGAATAGAGAGATCAATGCCTTAGAAATAGCCACTTTTAGGGGGAAACCTCAAATACATTACATAAATGAACAATTCTTGGATGATACAAATGACCAAAACCTCCTTCTATATATTGGAGTCCATGTGCCCACAATATAATCCTAGCCGACCTAATAATAATAATGTAAGGGCACAATAATAACAATATTGGGGTTAGAGGGGTACAACAATAAAAATAAGGGGGCTACACTAATAAAAATAAGGGACTAAACTAGTAATATAGGGACCTAACAATGTGAAGGGTGATGGGTTATAAGATTGGTTTCTCAAACCCATTTGAGTATTGACTCAGGGCCATTTTTAGGGTGATAAATCCCCATTTTGTCTAGACTAGGCCCAATTCCCTTTGAAGGGGGAACTTGATAGGGTGACTAACCCATCAGGGCAAGACCATGTAACACCGTCGACGAGTCAGGTTGTTTTGGAATGTAATGCTAATTGGGTGGTAAATTATATCTAAGGCTAAATATGGACAAGATACTAATAACATACCAGTATTGTGAGGAAAAGATGAAAAGGCCTTCAAAAACAAAGTTATAGTTCTTGATTGTTGGCATTGGTATTGTATGTACAATTTTAGTGCAAATTCTCTATAATAATGTTATCTATAAAGAGAATTTTCCTTGCTAAGAAGGTTATGAGGAAAATTGAAAACACAACACATAAAGGGCCACTATTGAAAGCACAATTTGTGCCCCATGTTTCTTTCATTGGTTTCCATGTATTGGGTTTTCCGTAAAGACAAGTGAAACACAAACCTATATAATAAACTTGTAACCCATGCATAATATAATTGCATTAATCAATGTAGTCTATAAAATGGGAAATTAATTAACTTTGTAAAGCACCCACCTATTTTAGGTCACCATCTCTGTTAGGTCCCTATATTACTAGTATAGTCCCTTATTGTTGTTAGTGTAACCCCCTTATTGTTATTATTGTACCCTTGTAACCCCCATATTGTTATTATTGTGCCCTTAAATTATTATTGTTAGGTCGGCTAGGATTACATCAGCCCCATGACTCCCTATATATAGAAAAGAGATTTTTGTAATTTGAATCATCCAATAATTCTTCATTCATGTAATGTTTTGGAGGTCTCCCCCTCGAAGTGGATTATTTATAAGGCATTTATATCTCTTTTCTTCTCTTTTGGGAGCCGGTTTCACAACATTTGGTATCAGAGCTTTCAGATTCTAGGGTTTCGCTGCTCCAAATAGGTCAGCATGGAATTTTCACTATAAATTTTTTTCTATGAAGGTTCAGAATCTGAAATTTTTAGAATGTGAAGCCAAAATCCTGAGGAACATCATCAAAAAATTTCAGATCTTGGTTCACAATATTTTTTCTGGAGATATGATTTTGCAATTTAGGTCATTTTGGCAGTGCTCCCTAATTTAACTTCAAATGTGTCATCGTGGTATTTTATTAATAATTTATTTTCTACGAAGGTTCAGAAGCTGAAATTTTTAGAGTACGAAGCAACAATCTAGAGGAACATCGTCAAAACATTGTAGATATTGGTTCACAATATTTTTGGAGATATGA
The DNA here is from genome assembly GCA_034641835.2 of Pinus albicaulis. Taxonomy (NCBI): domain Eukaryota; kingdom Viridiplantae; phylum Streptophyta; class Pinopsida; order Pinales; family Pinaceae; genus Pinus; species Pinus albicaulis. The sequence goes on along the minus strand of CM076577.1, from coordinate 917,113,510 downwards.
TCTGTGGAAGTGAGAGATTTTTGAGGCTTATAAATTTCATCTCAAAGAGGTGATCGTGGGAAAATCTTCATAGCTCTCTCTCTGAGCATCGGATTGGAATGCTATGGAAATTGTCCGTAAGTACACAGACTTTAGTCTTTAATCTATCAATTTTAGAGTCAAAGGAGGAAACAGTGACACATGGAAAGTCCTACAATATCTCTCTACTGAACTAGTCCAAAATTGGGTCATTGTGGGAGATTGGACATAAGTTTAGCTTGAAGAATCCAAATCAGATCAGACCCATGGCATTTGAAAGAAGCTTCAAAGGGATACTATAGGGATGAATTTCAGATATTGAAGATCTATAGTTATAGAGATAATTCAATTTCAATATCGAGCTCCTCAAAAGAAAGTAAAAGGTGTGTATTTTTTTTTCCGAATTATTCTTGTTTGAAGAATCAATTTGAATTGATTCCAAGGGCATATTGTAGAATATATATCAGTATTGGGTTCTAAATAATGGCCCCAAGAAAGAATTCAACACCGATTAAGCCTTTAGAAGGTTCTACTATGACTCATGAAGACGAAGAATGGCGACATGACATATCAAAATTACAAGAGCAAGTGCAACAAATTTCGCTCTCGCAAGGAACAACAAAAAATGAAATGGAAGTTTTGAAGAAAGGCATGGAAGCTAAGATGAATGGTTTGGAAGAAAGGCATGGAATCTAATATGGATGGCTTGAATAATGGTATGATCCAGTGATAGTGATGGCATGGAAGTCAAATGGAATCTAAAATGGAAAACATGAAGAATGATCTAAAAGAAGACAAGGAATGTTTCAAAAAAGTTGATACAAGAAATGCTTCAATGGTGACATGGTGAAAATATATGAGAGGAAATCCATGATGAGAAAAAATAAATGTTAATCATGATTTCATAAAATCTAATGTTGGCGGGAAGAACCACCATATTCCAAAAATGGATATGAGGAATTTTGATGGAAAGGATCCTATAACATGGATACTACAGATGGAGCAATATTTTGATCTCCATAATGTGAAAAACAAACAAAAGGTACGCATTGCAACTTTACATCTAGAACAAAATGCATTTGTATGGTATCGATGGCTTTGCTCCCGTAAAAAAATTGTCACTTGATCAATTCTTACGAAGGAAATGATAGCACATTATGAGGATACAAAGAGCAACAGCTTCTTTAGCCAATTGATTAATCTCAAACAAAAGGATTTAATGGGGGAGCACATCGAGGACTTCTAATAATTGAATATAAGGGTAATTGATATTCCAGAGGAACACAAGATTGATCTCTTCATAGGTACTTTAAAGGATAACATCCAACAAGAAGTTCACATTTTCGAACCTGATTCATTAGAGAAGGCATTCAGGTTGGCAAGAAAAATTGAATGTAAAATTATGGCGATAAGGAAGCCTACCACTCACTTCTATAAAAGGGAAGTGTTGCTACTCCTAGATTTCCACAACCTACAAGGTTGACACCACAACAATTAGAAAAGAAAGAGAAAAAGGGCTTTCCTACAGTTGTGATAGCAAATAAACTAAAGGTCATAAGTGTGCTGAGAAGAAATTATTTTACATAGATTGTGAAGAGGAAGAATAAAATGAACAAGAAGAGGATATACACCAGGAACCAACCCAAGAAGAGGAAGAAATGAGTCCAACCATATCATGTAATGCATTGGCAGGAATTACCACTCCTCAAACTCTAAAGATAGAAGGACATATCAAGAATAAAAAGGTAATAGTGTTGATTAATTCAAGTAGTACCCATAACTTTATTCATTGTAAGGTAGCCAAGGAATTAAATTGTTTCCTATACCTAGCACCAGAATATCAAGTGATGGTTGCAAATGGAGGAACATTAAATTTCTCTAGAAAATGCCAGAATATCAAGCTAAGCATGGGAGAATATGTATTGAATAGTACAATTCTTTCCATTCCTATGGAAGGTGCTGATGTTGTACTAGGAGTACAATGGTTACAATCTTTGGGGTCGGTAGCTTTTAATTTTCAAGAACTTTTCCTGAAATTTTTTCAGAAGGAAAGGAAGTCGAATTACGGGTATTGTAGGGAAGCCGGGAAAGATAATAAGCTCTAATGTCATGAAAAATCTTCTAAATAAAGAAAAATGAGGCATAATTGCACAATTATGCTCACTAGAAGTTCCAACATCAAAATCATCTATTTCTACAGATCTCCAAAAAGTCTTGGAAAATCATTCCAAAGTTTTTGAAACTCCAAAAGGACTCCCACCTATTCGTCATCATGATCATGCTATTCATTTGATTCCAGGAAGTGTTCCTCCAAAAATCAGTCCTTATAGATATCCTTATGTCCAAAAGAGCGAAATTGAACGTATGATTAGATAAATGTTAGAGGCGGGTATAATTCAACCAGGTCAAAGTTCTTTCTCTGCTCTTGTAGTATTGGTACATAAGAAGGATGGATCATGGTGCATGTGTCCGGATTATAGGGAGCTCAATAATCTCACCATTAAAGAGAAATTTCCCATTCTTGTGATTAATGAATTATTAAATGAATTGCATGGCGCAATTTATTTTACCAAACTAGATCTTCATTCAGGGTATCATCAAATTAGAATGAAGACTGAAGATACTCTGAAAACAACATTTTGAACTCATGAGGGTCATTATGAATTTTTGGTCATGCCTTTTGGCCTTACCAATGCACCTCTACATTTCAAGGGTTGATGAATTCCATTTGCAAACCCTTCCTAAGAAAATTTGTGCTAGTATTTTTTGATGATATACTAATCGACAACAGGTCTTGGAAGGATCATGTTCAACATGTTGACGGGGTGTTCAAACTATTGTAGGAGAAACAATTATATGAAAAAAAATCCAAATGTTTCTTTAGAGTACAAGAGGTGGAATATCTGGTTCATATTGTATCTCATGAGGGTGTTAAGGTAGACGCTAAAAAAATTAAAGCCATTAAGGAATGGAAAGTCCCCACAACCATGAAGCAGTTGCGAGGATTTCTTGAGTTAACAGGGTATTATCGAAATTTTGTTAAGAATTATGGGAGAATAGCAGCACCTCTAACAAAATTATTGAAGAAAGATGCATTTTCATGGACTCCTGAAGCAACAAAGGCCTTTGAACATATTAAAGAGGTAATGTGCCTAGCACCAGTCTTAGCTATGCCAGAATTCACAAAAACCTTTATTGTGGAATGTGATGCCTTAGGAAATGGAATTGGTGCTATTTTAATGCAAGAAGGAAGACCCATTGCTTTTGAAAGGCATCCAATCAAAGGAAAGTATTTACATAAACCTATTTATGAGAAGGAAATGTTAGCAATACTACATGCACTAAAGAAATGGAGAACTTGCCTAATGGGAAGACACGTCAAGGTAAAAACTGATCATGATAGTCTTAAAAACTTTTTGGAACAAAGACTATCTTCAGAAGAGCAACAAAAATGGGTCGCAAAGATGTTGGGTTATGACTTTGAAATAATATACAAAAAAGGGGAGCTAAATGTTGTTGCAGAGGCACTCTCAAGAAAGAATGAAGAGGTGGAAGCATTGCTTTGTGCCATTTATACTATCCAACTATATTGGATAACCGAAGCAAGAGATGAATGGAAGAAGGACGAAGAAGTGTGGACACTCATTCAAAAGTTGCAGCAAGATCCTAGTACATCTGATACATTTATTTGGAAAAATGATTTGTTATGGTACAAAGATCCCTTATATATTTGTAGGAATTCCCAACTAAAGCAAAATATTCTTTTCGAATTGCACACTTCTCCTTTAGGAGGACACTCAAGATTTTTAAAAACTTACCATAGGGTGAAGAAAGAATTTTTTTGGGATGGCCTTAAATCTAATATTCAAAATTTTGTGGCGGAATGTTTGGTTTTCCAGCAAAATAAAGTTGAGACAATTAAGACCCTGTGTCTTCTACGACCTTTATCCATTCCAAGTCAACGTTGGAAGGAGATTTCAATGGATTTTATCACTGGTTTACCTAAGTCCGAAGTAAAGAGTGTCATCATGGTGGTAGTTGATAGACTTACCAATTATGCAAACTTTTGTGCATTATATCATCCATTTCAAGCAAGTACAATTTCTACTACATTTATGGACACAATTCAAAAGCTACATGGAAACCAAAGGGTTATTGTGAGCGACAGAGATCCCATTTTTACTGGAAATTTTTGGATGGAGTTATTTTCTTGTTTGGGTACTCAATTAGCTCATAGCTCATCTTATCATCCTCAATCTGATGGTCAAACCGAGATAGTAAATAAATGTTTGGAAGGATATCTTTATTGTTTTGTATCTGATAAACAAACACAATGGGTCAAGTGGTTACCTCTCGCTGAATGGTGGTATAACACTTCCTTCCATACTGCAGCAAAAATGACCCCATTTATGGCACTTTATGGGTATCATCCACCATCAATCACATCATCTTTAAGGGAAAATTCGAAGGTTCAAGCAGTGGAAGATCACATCGAGCATCAGCAAGAAGTTCTCCAACTCTTAAAGGATAACCTGAATTTGGCACAAAATGGAATGAAACAACAGGCAGATCAACATCGCAGCGAGAGAAGTTTTGATGTAGGAGATTGGGTATTTTTACGGCTACAACCATACAAACAAATGTCCCTCAAGCAAGCTAAGAAGGATAATAAATTATCGCCAAAGTACTATGGTCCTTACAAGGTGTTGCAAAATACTGGTACTATGGCATACAAATTGGAGCTTCCTGCTTCTTCGCGAGTGCATCCAGTTTTCCATGTTTCATGCTTAAAGAAGGTTATAGGTGAAAATATTCTAGTTCAAACAATATTGCCAGAACTTGATGAGGAAGGAAAAATCATATTGGAACCCGAAGCGGTCACGGAAACAAGAACTCGACAGCTACGGAATCGATCAATTTCAGAGTATCTCATCAAGTGGAAGAACTTACCCACTGAAGATTCTACATGGGAGGATGAGAATTTTATACAGAAGCACCCAGAGCTACTCAAGCATTGAGGACAACACTTTTTGAAGGAGAGGGGCATGTTAGGTCCCTATATTACTAGTATAGTCCCTTATTGTTGTTAGTGTAACCCCCTTATTGTTATTATTGTACCCTTGTAACCCCCATATTGTTATTATTGTGCCCTTAAATTATAATTGTTAGGTCGGCTAGGATTACATTGTGGCCCAAATAGGATTACATTGTCGCCCCATGGACTCCTATATATATAAAAGAGGTTTTGAAATTTGAATCATCCAAGAATTTTTCATTCATGTAATGTATTTGAGGTCGCCCCCTCGAAGTGCCTTATTTCTAAGGCGTTGATATCTCTTTTCTTCTCTTTTTGGAGCTGGTTTCACAATAACCTCCATTTTTGTATTCAAGAAGGATCCTGATATAGTAAGAACTTGAGCCCGTATTAATGTGGAAGGAAATATTCACAAGGAACCCTGTATTGCGCAAAATGTTCATCTATAAAAAGAGGCATTACAAAATAAAATAAAATACTGCAAACCATTTTTTAAAAATTTCTGTTTTTCTCCTCTTCTATGTAGAGAATATAAATTCCTTCGAAACAATGTAGACATGACTCTAACATTGAGCATATCTATACCTCTACGAGGATCAGATGCCATATCTTGGAAGGTAGTAATGCTAAGAACAAACTATGCTTTCCTATCTGATTCATCACTGACCAAAATAGTGACTCTGCCCATATTTAATTTCCTCATCCAATTAGAGTTGGAAAACAAAGGGAAGACAAATTGTCATCTCATTGTTTAAGAAACATCGAATGTTAATAGAGCTTTAAAAAAATCACCACCAAAAATATAAAATCTATTCATGAAATGGTCTCTTCACTTGTCTACATATTGAAGTGTAACCATAAATTGGCTTGATATCATTAAAACCTAGACTATATAAAAATTATTGTGTTTGAAATGACCTTTTCTTATTGTGGAGGAAATGCATTTATTTTTTCTTAAGTTCGTTATTTTTAAACTTTTTTTTTGTAAGAAAAATTCATCTTTAAATAACAAGTGGTCATTTATTTCTTCTGTTTTCAAGGTTTGGGATGCAATCGGAATTGAACATTGAGGTACTAGTGTGTCCATTATTGAAGAATTTTCTCTAGCTACAAAAAAAATTGTAATACATTGCTTTGAATTTTTCAATGGTTATGATGGGGACTTATGTACGAGGAAATTAAAAAATTTTGGTAATCATCTAAGAAGCAAAAACAATATTTTCTATGCTTACAATAATGAAGGTCAAATGGTCATGGTTATTCTCTAGAAAAATATAGTTGATATAGCAGCTTGTTCTAGATTGTTCCTTGTCATACAATTTGTCTAATCAAATCCACACAAAATCTTAGAAACATACATTTTAACAACATCCCTTTGTGTCAACAAGGAAAATTGTTAGTTTATTCCTTTTCTGGCCAATGTTAGGATGGAGTTAGTTGCTACATCCATCTCCTAAAGCAATGATCAATGTAAGTCTAAGGCATATTAATAGTTTTGTTGTATGAATGGTATATTGTGGGGGGAAATCACATAAAAGGTTTTCTTTTCATCCCTACTAGGTACACCTTCAAATATGCTTTTCCCTCCAAGAAATTATTTATCTCGATTAGAACACATGATTTAAACTCATTGAAGATTCACGCAAGAACTATACTCTACTCAACAATGTCATCAATTGTTCTAATATCAAAATTAGTCTAGTACTTTTGTAATTGTAAGTTATTTGGCTTACAACACCACCTTCATCCCAAATAAAAAATCAAGCTTAGTAATGGGATCTTAATACCCCAATATGGCTAAGTATACAATATCCTCTTCTATCCACTTAGAAAATACTTGAGTAGTATTTAACTAGTCTAATTACCATAATGGCTTAGTGACAAATTCATATCTCCTAAGGTATAAATTATACATTAAAATAGCCAAACAAAGTCCTAAAATTAATATTTATTTTCCATTTTACCCAACAGCCAATAAAATTACTTTTTTTCCTCGAGCACCTCTTCCTAATGTCACCTTCTACCTTCACCAACCCATTTCCAAGAATAATTTGCATCATAAATAATCTTAGGGGAAATTTATAGTCATGGTTAAAAATATTCAAGTCGCTTGAAGACATTTGTTAGGTTAAACCCAATCCCCTCAGTCATTAAACCCTAATTTAACTCATCTACCATAATTCAAATATTTTAGACAATTATTTCCCATTATTGAGTGTTGGATTTATCATAGAATCAAGGTTAATTGAATTTTTCTAAATATGGCTTATTGTTGTCTAATTTCCTAATATTCTCCGTATTATAGGGGCAAGAAGGTCTCACTTGAGACACATAATAATTCCCAATAAGTAAAGTGAAAAATGTTGAATATCTTAGTGGGGATCACATTCGTTATGATATTATTAGCATTTGTTTAAACTACTATAACTAACATCATTATGAATAAAAACTAACATAAATCACCCAAATATAGGACCATTACAAACACATAGGTAGAATAGTAATCGATTATACTAATAACATGCATAGTATTACATAACTCTAATGTAGAGTGAAAAAAAGAAGCTAATAACAAATGCAATCCCCCTTACAACTTCTCCCTAATATTAAATCTATTTAAGTACATTATAGACCTTGAATATATAGGAAACTAGAGTGACCTCAAAAAACTTGAAATTATAATAGATAATTTACCAACTATAAGCCAGCCAACAAACAAATAGACTACAAAAAAGTCTATTTTTTTTAGAGAGATACACAAATTATCTAGAAAAATAGGTGAAAAAAACATATGAGATGACTCTTTAACCTTATATACTCAACCTTCTATGAATAAAAATATTCAACCTTCTACATATTTACTTCTATAAATTCATATTTTTTCAAATTTTGTTGAAGTTTTCTCCATGCTAAAACTTTGTAAAAAATGATCCTCGACCATGCCTTCCCACTCACCCATAAATTGGATTTTATGCTTCATATATGTCTTATTTTTTACCAATATTTAAGTCGTCTTGAAAAAAACCTTCATTTGATATCAAAATATCAAACAAATTGACATATCAATTTTTTTCACTTCCCTCTTGTTGCGGATTTTTTCCATGGAAGGAGGGGTGCCTCAACCATGGTGATTTCTTTCCACATAACGAATCTGAACAATATTCTCCACCCTTAGGGGTGATGGCCCATCCATAAAGCCTCCATCTCTCTTTTCAACTTCATAATACTTCTATACAAGCACTCGAATTGTCGTAATAAAGGCCATCCGCTCACTCACCAAAGGCCAAATATTTGATCGAGGGTATCCCAAGAAGTTCGAGTAAGGTGGTGGTAATGAAGAGGCTGAGGAGGATAAGACACTATTATCTATTTCTTTTCAAGGTTCTGTCTCCTGACACAAATTTCCTTTCACTCTTAAACCCTAGCTATATGTTGAAGAAATATAATACTTAGGTGAGAGGCCCTTTAGTATATCTTTGTCCATTTTTTTCCAGAGAAATGATAAACTCTCTTGTTTCCTTACATGTTATTAGAGTTTTTCGTGGTTTCAATATATGGGTTTTGTATTTTATGGATCCAGTCTTGTTTGTTTCAATTTATTATGGATTCATTTTTTTATTATTTAATAAGAAGAGTCGAATGTATTGAATCAGAAGTCACACATATTGTTTTTATGTTTTCCTTCCTATGAAATATGTAGAGCCAGAGAGAAAATGACCAATAATTCTCTACAAGGAAACAAGATCTACCTTGCATAAACATGGAGGAATATCACGTGGGGTTCTGATTCCATTTATTCGAAATCTTCCAAAATAGACAGGACAATGCGAGAGGATGCTCCTGCGAAGCTAAAGAAGTACACACCAGATATGGAACAACTACAACATGTGGTTAGGTATTGTGCTAGTTGTTTATCTGGAATATATCTAGCAGAAAATTGGAGTGACATCCTAAAGATATTGTAGAGAAATTCGGATTATGTTTTGTAGGTATCTGGGAAGGTTTCCAAAAAATGAGAGAACACCCCATATCAACATATCTTCAGGACTACTGCTCGAAAATATGCCCTGGAGAAGAGGTTGTGTGTCAATATATTTCACAGTGAGAACTCTGAGAGGTCGAAGAATTTCATGGGGAAATATTTCATTCAGTGTGGATACTTATAAGTAATGACAAGCTCCTCACCGCCTTCTCATTATTTCTTGACCAAAAACCAATTTATAATATTGGAATTATAGAGTCGACATAAAATCCACATAAGTGCCAAATAAATTGACGAGCCATAGTGCTGATTTCTAGATCCAACAAATTTTGACAACATGAAATGCACAGGAGATCAATAATCGAGAACCCTCATAAATGGAAAAATTTCCAAACCATTGATTATCAAATCAATTGTCCATATTCATTCTATTAGGTGCCTCTCCATTTCCAGAAACCACCATATGACACCCTCAGAAGTAGCCACCTAGTATTACAATCTGAATCTAGAGTTAAAATATCAGAGAAAAATTTAGGAAACAATGAAACCTATATATAGTGACAGTCGAGGCTGATGAGATAATCTACATACTGGGAGATAGTGAACTGTGTGGAAACTAGAATCGCAGTGTAAGAAGCCCTATTCGAGTGCTATCATGTTCCAACATTCTATTAGGAGCTAGACCACTATATAGGTCCTGGAAGGAATCTTGGCATGAAAGAAGTGGTGTGGCGTCCCAGCTGCATGGTCAACTCATGGTGAACGTGAAATGGAAAAGAGGAAGGAGAGTATTATGCTGTTATTGGCTACACTGACCAAGCCATCACAAACCCAACCCATATTCATACTCACTGTAAAGAGGGAGGAGATTATGATGCTAATGTTGCTACTAACGAAGCCATCACAAAGCCAAGTAATCATGAAAATTGCAACGCCTACCAATCAACCATTTTTTCTAGAGGCTATCATCAAAGCATTGAAACAAAGCTAAGTGTCCCAGGACTATTATGATGATGTTGTGAGAGACGATAAATAGTGGATGTATGAGGATGTGAGTAACATATGTTTTTGCTATACTTTGCCAAAGTTTATGTGTTTTTCTTCCAAATGAAATAGAAATCCCTCTTTTGTTTTTATAACAGAAAATTTAACCTCAACTTCAAGTGTTGTGGTATGTTGTCCCTGTTTTGTTTAATATGTGCTCTATAAAATGGGAATTGAAATTTAATATATCAATAGAATATTTTTCTTCCTATAAATGTAAAAAAAAATTCCTTCTCTATTGCGTATTAGATGTTGAACACAATTATAACCTCATTAAATAAATTTCTTTTGAAACTTGATGTGGACATTTAGGTATGAAGTTTATTAGGGGCTTGATCTTAAGAATAATTCCTTCCCCTTCGGCACAAGGTATGAGTGGTAGCCATTCTATCAAACTAACTTGGGGTGTCCTCTTGGCCTTATGAATTTGTTACCCATGCGGCATGGGTGAGGCATTCCATAGAGAGAACAAAACACCTATTTACATTATGACACTTCCCTAATCTCACCTGTGAACAAATAATCATCGACATTATTTAATTTTAGGACGTTTTACCTAGATCAATGCGGCATTTGGGACTAGTATTGTAGCCTAATATTGAATTGAGGTTCTATATTGCAATCTTTGATGTTTCTACTTTCTGAAATGTATGGTTAGTTAGAGGTTTCTAAAGAAAGTTTGTGTCTGTTTTCTAATGTGTGGGTTGTATGTTTCTCTAGGTTAAGTCACCTAGTTGATATTCAAACTTGGGAACAACAACATTTCAAAATATGTGCCAGTGCAAAAGTATATGATACAATCCACCATTACATTTGACAAAAGAATTAAGCCATTTTTTAGGCTCATTATCAATTCATATCTATATCTTTAATTATCTACCTTTTCTCTCTAAGAAAAACATGACAGATTTTCCCCCAAGTATCTGGATGGAGGTTGCTTTAACTATCATTGATAACAGGAGCTGGTAACCTAGAATCTTCATTGGGAATCAAACCTCGGTTGGATGAGAATTAGACACCTCATGAAAAACTCTACCTTAAACAACCCTTTCAAATTGATTGACCCAATTCATTGGGCTTATATACCTATCTACCTAACTACATGCTTTTTCTTTTAATGTTTCAACTAACAAAAAAATGAATCTTAAGATTCATTTTTAAAATTTATTAGAAAATTTAGCTATATTGATTAAATTCATTGTTGCTTCATATTGAGTGAAATTCATCATTTTGAAATAAATCACCAATTGTGGGTGACTAAGGATTCAAGTCATCTACATAAGACCTATGGATTGTATGTTTTTTTCGAAGACGTCGAGAATATTTTCGATGTTGTTTTCCATGCTTGGGTTCTAATGCTCCTATGTTATAAAGTGATGTTTTCATTGGCATAAAAATTAATGATGTATGTACCTTGCTAAAGCACTAGATTTCAGTCTTCTGGTTAAGAGAACCTGACTACGGGTAAAAAATCCCGGTTTTCCTTTTTTTCCTGGAGAAGTAGGGACTTTAGGATGTTGCTTCTCCAAATATTTCTAAATTTTTCTGATGAATTGTTGTTCAAAAAATAATGAGAAAGGTTTCCATATTTGAAACTATTTCCACACTTGAAGGAAATATTCTTGTATTCGAGAGATGTTTTGATCTACATCTATGCAAATTATTTCTTTCTTTAAATTCATTAGCTCTTGTATGTATGTTGAGGCCATAAGAGAGGAGCCCAATCTATTCCAACTTGTCAAAATTTTGATGTGTTTGAAAATTGCAAAGGAAAAGCGATAATTTTTAGCCACTTTATGGGCTAAATAATTAAATTATTTTAAGGGGTTGCTTCAATAAATAGTCTTCAATCTTCCCATTATCCATTCCTAGTATTGTATGAGGGGTAACCTTGTGATTTTTATCAGATAACAATATTTTTAGGATGATATATATGGAGCAGTGGATGGATTTGGGGTTTATCATCTTACTATATTTCTAGTTTTTCAACTCCACAATATATTTCCATTTGTGAATATGAGCAGGGATGATGGAAAATAATTTTTAAACATGCAATACTTCCCTTGATAATAATACAAAACATTAGTAAGCCTTTTCAATTTAATATTTTTTGAACCTAGTTTATATATTGGCGGAGATTGCAGAGTTGTTTTATTATTGGAAGCATGGAAATTGTCTTTAATATATTCTACCACTATAGAAGAAGCAGCATATGATGGATTTGGCTTCATTGAGGTTGGATTCTTTTATTTTTCACGATATCTGGATGAGGTCTTGGGAATATCCTGTTAATTTATTGATCTTGAAATAAGAAATCAGTCATGACCAGCGTGTATATGTTGGTGGTCTTCCTCCAATATCCAATGAGCAAGTAAAATTCTATGTTTTTTTGTAACAATTCTTCATATATTTCTAGTAAGTTAATTAACCACCATATAAATTTTAAAGTTATACTTTCAAAAAGTTGTAGAATTTGTCTTGAAATTTTTCATTTTTTATCTATTGCTTTATTAAATTGTATATGCTATTAACGAGTGTTAAGTGAAACTCATTACTTTAAATATTTAAACATTATCTAAACTTGAAATGTGTTCAACACACTCCTTTCACAACAATTGAGACAAGTATCACAAAGTCTTGATGTTTGATAATATGAAAATTCTATATGTGTGTTCTTAATTTCACCGATTATCTATCTATTAAATCTCCACCTGAATCAAGAGATTGATGGATGTTTTCATGTTTAGAAAGGGTGTTGTTTGGTAGAGTCGTATAAAAGTATATATGATGTTAACTGTATAAATATTATTAGAACTTTAAAAGTTATGTTCAAGTGGTGTAGAAGGTAGTTACTCCCATGCATATTTTTTACGGTGAACTAAATATTATTTTTTCCTCATATGTTTCCTTTCCAGAAAATTTCTACATATTTTAGTCAAGCCATGGCCATTATAGGAGGAAACACTATTGGCCCATGTATTTATTATAAGGAAGTATTCCAAGTTTGTATTTTTTACAGCATTATCCTAAACTCTAGAGCATGGAACTAAAAATTATATTTGTGAGTAGGTTTTGTTGCTATTAATGTCTATATAAATCATGAAATTGAGTTTGTGTTTATAGAAATGTGCATAGTTGAAGATGCCAAAATTACAATGGCTCTTGATTGTATCATTTTTGAGGCACATTATTCTATACTTATGCTCCAATTTCCATTCTATGTAATTTTAAAAAAGAGTCTTACTCATTTGTACAATAGTAGACAGTTCCTTTCCACCATTTTAATAAACTGAGAAGTTTATTTTGTTAATTTTCTTATTATTATCATTTACTTTCATAGGGTGTTTCTATGAGAGTGATGAGACCAAGTGATTACAGTCCCTCATTCATAGCAGTCCTTGGCCCCAGTCAACTCAATCCCCACCTTAATTTAGGTGTTGTTGGTCTTACACCAGGGTAAGTTATGTAATGCAACATTTTTATATCAGTGGCTAAGAAGTGAAATGCTTTATTTTGTTTCTGTGCTTGTCTTGTTTCTAGTCCTATATAAAAATTATACTCGCATATGTGACATATATATATTTTACTATGATAAATCCTAATATAACATGGTTAACATATATATCCATGACAGTGTTGTTGGAGGAGCTAAGGAACCTGATCGAATAATTGTTGGTGGCTTGTCATATTACATCACAAAATCAGAAATAAGAAAAATTCTTGAATCCTTTGGGTATGTGTGCTTAGATATTTTGTTTATAGAATTATATTTGTTGCCATAAATTTAAATAAGTTGCATACAAATTTCTTTGGAAAGATATTGATACTTACCATGCATAGGTATTTTGGAATGAAAATTATTTATAAGGTCCTCAAGTGCAAGATCAAAACAATGAGTCTCCTTTCCAAAATAAAATAGAAAATCTATGGAAATATTATAATGATTACTATTCATATGTCTTTTTTAATGAAAAATTGTGTATAGTGTCCTCATTTTTAGGATCAAAACATTCCACATTATTTCCAGAGTAAACTTGAGGTATATGTGGATGGATTTACCCATGTGATATTGAGGATGTTTTCTGACTAGGTGTTGGAGGAATCAGACTTTAGAGGAACACTTGCTATTTTCCTTGGAATTTCACAAAAGTATAAGTGTTATATTGTTTTAGTTGAAAATTTTCTATGTCAAACATGAAATATACAAGATCATATGTACAACATAATGTATAGAAAATTATCCAGTGAATATGCTGTTACAAATATTTTTAGTCTGTGAGCATTGAGGGTCTATCCACCTCATATTGCTGAACATATATTTCCTCAATTTACCCCTTCTACCAATCTAAGTTACCGAAATATGAATATGGATCCACCATATTTTTGAAGATGCTAGATCCCTTTATGACAAGGAAACAATTACAGAAATATAAAAATAGTATTATAATAAATAAAAAATTCAATAATCGAAACCACTCAGGAATTACATGATCGGTTAAAAAATTAAAAGAGAGAGTTCTCATGAATATTAAGATTAGCCATCTATGTACCGTAGTTGATAATTCATTTATTATTAATTATTGATAATTTTGAAGACCATTTCAACGTGACCATGTAGTAGATCATAAGCGTTCTCTTGTGAGCCATATCCACATGTCCCTATGAGCAGTGAATAAATTTATTTTCTTGAAGGATATGATGAGACTGAATAACAATGTCAATGAAGTGAGAAACAACATAGTAGATAAGGATGGAAAAGACATTAAAAAAATAACTTGACCATGATCATAAAACAAACCTTGAGATAAAAATTTGTTAGAGAAAAACTTGATAGTAGAATTCAGGAGTACTCTTGACTTAAGGATAGATCAGAGCTTTAATAGGAATGCATTTTATAGTATTAATGATTTAGGAGTCCATAGTTTTGAATATTTTCATTAAAAATTCCTTTTTGCGGGATCAGTGGCTCAAAAAATCACTCGATGTTTCAGGATTTATTTCAAATTTAGGATCAATTTCATTCTCCACAGGATTCGTTTCATGGCCTCTAATCTGTTTCCTTCTGTAGTGGTATGCTTGCATGATAGATCTTGGGAATACTCTCGCAAATCCATATCTGGATTGAATCTGGAATTTCACACAAAGGTGGTAGATCATGGAATAGAGCTACTAATTAACTCGTCAATGCACCTCAAAATTTTTGAACCCCAAAAAATTAAGAAGAGACATAGTTGGTATAAACTGAAAATGAAAGTAACCTAAAAATAAACAATCATGCGTTGAGTATCCCTTACATACATCAAATTGATATTTGACATCTAAGCATTTGTTTATTTCAGATTTGGGGTTCAAATGCATCCCACATGCCCTCTAAATAACTTCCTTCTAGCATGGTTCCGAGGGGGTTCATTGGGGATCATCAAGGTCCCAATGATTTAGGAAATTCTTAAAATTTCCGCCAAACATTCCAATGGTTATATCTTGTCAAAGGATTTTTTGGGTCAGTGGGTGATTATAGGGAACAAATTCCATTGGTGGTGAGAGAGCAATGAGTGAATGTTTGAAAATCATATCTTATCTGATATTCATTGGATATCATTACATGTCTGTGCATCTAGAATATTCAATTTTTTTCAATATCTATTTCAAACTAAGATCCATTTCATTCTCCACATTATCTGTATTATGTCCATTGATATGTTTCCATCTGCAAGGGTACACTTTCATGATAAATCTTAGGAAAAATCCAACATATCTAGATCTAGATCGAATTTTTGGAACTCCACATAGAGGTGGAAAATCTTGTAACAAAGCTACTAATTAATTGGTCAATGCACTTAAAAAATGTTGAACCCTAAAAAATAAAGAAGGGACATAGTTGATATAAATTGAACATAAAGTACCCTCAAAAGAAACAATCTTGCATTCAATATCCCTTACACATCAAATTTAAATTTAAAACTAAGGTTTTTCTATTTGAGACTTGTGGCTCAGATGCATCCCATGTTCCTTCTAAATAACCATCTTCTAGCATGGGTCCCAAGAGGCTCATTTCGGTGCATCAAGGGACCAGTGATTCATGGAATTCTTCACATTGCCTCCAAACATTCCAATGGTGATATCTTGTAAAAGGATTTGGTGGGTTAGTGGGCGCTTATAGGGAACAAATTCCATTGTTGTTCATAGAGTGATGAGTGGATGCCTAAAAATAGTATTTTATGTGATTTTCATTAGATATCATTACATGTTTTTGTGTCTCTTTCAATATGTAACCCTAAATCTATATGCACGTACTTGTGGCCTCTGAGGCCATAGCAATTTTTGTAATTTTTTTTATTAAAATTTGTTCTTATCTTATTTGTTCTATATTAACAATATATATACTATGTTATATTATATGATCCTTGTAATATATTAAAAAAAAAATTATCTTTGATATTATCAATTACAAAATTTATATATGTTATGTGACTGAATCCTTGCAAATGTTATCAGAACCAGATTGGTCACTCAACTGGTTGAACCTTAAAACTGGAAACTAGTTAAAATTAGACAGGATCTAGAAAAAAAAAATGGGAAAAAACTTGGATGGCCAAAATACACATCAGTGTTCAAATTTTGATTAAAAATAATATATTTAATGATATCCTTCTAAATTCAAACCATTATACACATATGGAAATTTTTCTCATGTATATAGCAATTAGGGGTGCATATAACTAAATTAAAATCGAGTGTAATAATAACTGTGATAAGTTTCAATTTTTTATTTATTTGTTGGTTGCTGTCATGTTTTGAGTGCTGACTTGTGAAATTCCAAATCATGTCGCCTTATGTGAAGGGATATATATATATTATTGTTCCTTATGGTTCCCTTGAGATTTGTGTTACATTTACACAAAAGTTTAGATATAATTTAGATATAAAAAATTTAAAATTTTTGATTTGAATATTACGTGATAAAGGAAAGAAAAAGGTCCCAGTTATAAAAATTCACCCAACAAAAAAATTGATATTTTTCTTTCATTCCACCTGTAACATATTTCATATGTCTTCATCAATGCTCTTCTTCCATATGCTATCCACTTATGACATTTCCTTTGCAATTTTTGGTGCACCTACAAGTTATAGGTAATTTTAGGCTATAATTGTCTTCAAGGTTTCAATTCTAATTGAGTATTCAACTGAACATCTTGAGTCTCTTATACATAAATATTTTTCTCTCCACCGAGTTTTCATAACTTTCATAACCATTAGGTAGGGACCTGTAGCTTCGACGATGTTTTTCTTTTTTAGTAAAAGATTGTCAACACTTTAATTTATTGAAGGTTGTAGAATTTACAATCTATAAAGTTTCAAGATATGATTTTTAAAAGTGTAATTCTTTAAAGGGTGTTAACTCAATGTAAGAGCACCTGCTTTACAAGAAGGAAGTTGTTGGTTCATTTCCATCATGCCTTGATATTCATATGTAATAGTGGTGATCATTTTTTGGTGATGGAGGCTCTTTTGACCATCCCCAATGAGCTTATGGTGACATTTTTCGACCTCCACCATAATATGAAATGATGATAGTCAACAAACATCACCATATATATGCATCATTATTGATGACCATGAAAGGTCCATCACCATAAATCGTTGTTGTTGATATGAAATGGTGAGGGTCATTGTTTGTTATTATAGTCATTATTCATGATGGACCTTGAAGTGACCAATGAGTGTATCATGACATTTCTTGACCCTCACCAAATATGAAATGGTGACAGTCAATGAACGTTGCCATATATATGCACCATAGTGACGGCCACAAAAGGTCCCTCACAATAAAAAGTTGTTGTTCATATGAAATGGTCATGGTCACTATTAATTATTATAATCAATATTTGTGACAGACCTTGAATGTAACCACAAAACATACTTTTGGCGACACCACCTTTGGTGACATTCAATTTTTTGGTAACTGAGGCTATTTTCCATCACCATTGCTCATATGAAATGGTGACGGTCATTATCCGTCATTATAAATGACTATTTTTTATGAACCTTGAATGTCACCACAACACCTATACTTTTGGTGATGCCACATTTGGTGACATTCATTTTTTGGTAACGATGGCTCTTTTAACCGTCACCAATCAGCTTATGGTGACATTTTTCACCCCTCATCAATGTCCCTTTTTCTTGTAGTATATATATATATATATATATATATTCCATCTCTTTGAAGAAAAAAATGAATGAATTCCTATCATTATTTTATGTAGTTCTAATGAAGATAGAGATGATAATCTAGCTTGTAAAGGAACCAATCCATGAATATATCCCTCCAATATAAAAATGTGGTTGTTCTTTCAGGATACATCATTCAAGAATGTGTCTATCACCATTAGTTATTTTGAAATTAAATGACATGTATATAGTATTGTGGAAAATATAGGGTAAGCCCGTAGAATTTAGACTAGAGAATAAAATTCTAGATACGACTAGTTCCTAGAGGATATGGTAAATACTGGTGACTTTATATTAAATATATTGTCAAAATTTGTAATTTTTTTTTCTTTTTAAGTTGAAAAACTTTCCATTAAATTTTAAATCCACGTTAAATTTGAATTTGAATTTGAACTCAAACTTGCTAATTAGGCTTATGGTATGCTAAATCTCCTTATACGCATTTATGCTAAACGTGTATGAGGTGGAGCTAACATATCGTGATTGAAGGAATGGGGTGGGGTAGAGATGAGATCATGCGATTGAAGGAATGGTGTGATGCCCCATGTGCATTCATTAGATATCTAACTTTCTTCCTCTCTGTGATGTGTATTTCTCTTACGTTGATACGGTATGGGTTGTTACATATGGCATTGATGTGCCTCCAATAATTTTCTAGTTCGCCATGATTGGTTTTTACTTTTTTACTTAAAACAAGTTAATAATGATTGTAGGTCTACCTATCCAATTTTGTGACAGGTGATCCTCAATTATATATATATATATATATATATATATATATATCCATTACAATTACATAAAATAATGATAGAAATTTTTTTGTTCTTCTCTTCAATGGCATAGAACAAATGAATTTCTATCATAATTTTCTATAATTGTAATGGAGATGGAGATGTGTATCCCACTTATAAATGAACCAATTTCTAGATATTTCCTCCAATATAAATATTGGTCCTTCCTCTCATGATATATCCATTTGGAATTTTTTTATTTCCATATTTTTCTTTGAAATTAAACCTTGTTAATCACAACCAACCATAGTCAACTATAAGTGAAATTTGTTAATGTATATATTATTTTATAGTTAATATGTTATCAACGTGTTAGTGTATAAATTTGTGTATTATTAACTCTTATGTACATGTTTATAAATTTGTGCATTATTAACTCTTATGTACATGTTAATGTGTACATCAATGTATTATTAATATTATTAATTATTGGTATTTCCATATTTTAAGATGTTTCATAAAACAATGATGCATCTAACTTCTGAAATTTTCTCTTGTTCTAGATTGTTTGTTTTCTTTAATTTTATATGTTTCATGACCTTCTCATGATATATATTTACATAAAGATTGATTAATTTGTGTTTGATACTTTGTGATGTTGATATTTGGCCTATGATATTGTAATTTCAATTCTCTAATATTATTGTCAATGGTGAATAGTGATTGAAAATGGGTGAACATTTCTAACCATAATGACCATGGTTAACAACTAATAAGTTAGTTTAACTATAATTAAATTTAGTTATAATCTTGAAAAAAATTATAAATATTAATATCACCATTATTAAATTTGCTAAAGTGTCACTATGGTTGACTATAATCAACTATAGTATATATTTTATTAAATATAAACTTTATTAAATTTGTGAATAAAATCTTTCGGTAAATATCACATAAGAATAAATTAGGTCCGTTTCGAACCAGCCAATATGATTCATCATTAGCCAATGTGATTTTATTAAACTTATTATTCAATCTTTATAATAAATTATTATTACGATTATTACTATTAATTTTTTTATTAATTTTTATAAATTTTACATCTAGCCTTTTAAATAATATATTTTTATACGTTATTTTTTATTCTGTATATTTCAAAAATTACATTATTAATTTAGATAATTTTCATCTAATTTATTAAAAATAAATAATAATATAAAAAATAAATCTACTTATTATATACAATAAGAGCCATCAGGTGGTTTTTTTTGTTCTTTGGTACATGTAAAGTTTTTCAATATAAATTAAGAGATTCATATTCTAATAATATATTTATAAGTGATATAAATTTTTTCTTATTACATATTAAGTTAATAATAGATGAAGGTACTATCTCACTTAAAATTTGTGGTTTTTTTTAACATTTAATTAATTTTAATTTTAAATGTATTTAGTTATTTAATTTTTTAATTATTTTTTTTAAATAATATTTATATTTATAAATAATTGTGATTAATTTTTTTTTGTGAAAATCACATCAAAGTAAATTTGGTTGATGCGTTTCGAACTAGCCAGTGTGGTTCATCATCAAGACAAGATGCAAAATCTGATCAGTAATCCATTTAAATAGACAGTAAAGCTCCAACTATCTGTTTGTAAAATAATGGCTAATTTGGCTAAAATAGGAAATAAAATCAAAATAATAACAGTTTATTTATTTTTTTAAAGAATAAATAAAATTTTTAATGTTTATAATTTGAATTTTATATATTTACATTTATTTTTAATAAAAATAATAATTATTTAATATATTTTTGAAGAATAAATTAAATGATAGATTGGAGGTTTCTGTGGTGTAGATTTTTAGATATAAAATTCAGAATCTCCACAGTCTGCATTTTCTAACGACGTTTCAAGTCTAAATCAAGACTCATCATCAGGAAAAACCTACTAAGAAGAGAGTAGATTAAGGTAAATAAATAGAGGAAAAAGGGTTGAAGGGCAAAAGGAGCCGACGAGTTTCTAATAATTTATAAAAGGTTAGATTATTTATTTTCTTATGTTAGTTATATAACCATTTTTATTTCTAATTAAATCTATCAAATTATTAAAATACTTATATCCATTTTTATTCCTAACTATATCCATTTATATTTCTAATTTAATCTAAGTTTTACAATATATTAATTTATTTAAAGTTTTTTATGTTACAATTAATAATTAATATTAGTAATACATATAAATTAAGTAATGGTTTTTTAAGGTTATTTGAAGAAGATTAATTAAGTTTTTATATTATCCAATGGATGTGACATTATAATAAGGGTAGGTTTTATATATTATCCAATGGATGTCACATTATAATAAGGGTAGGTTCTGCATATTATCCAATGGATGTGACATTATAATAAGGGTAGGTTTTGCATATTATCCAATGGATGTGACATTATAATAAGGGTAGGTTCTGCATATTATCCAATGGATGTGACATTATAATAAGGGTAGGTTCTGGATATTATCCAATGGATGTGACATTATAATAAGGGTAGGTTCTGCATATTATCCAATGGATGTGACATTATAATAAGGGCAGGTTATGCATATTATCCAATGGATGTGACATTATAATGTTTACTATTTATATATATATATATATATATATTTATTTTCTATTTTTGCTTTTAGAATAATAAGTATTCTATTTGTTTTTATTTTTATAGAATAAATTAAATGTTAAAATAAATAAATAAATAATATTTATAGTTTGAATTTTATATATTTATTTCATTTTTAATAATTAGATGTTATGTGATTCAAATCTCATCAAAATAGTTATCTTATTTGATAGGTAATTTTATTTAACTTATTATAAAATTTTACAAAGTTTGCAAAAATAAATAAATAATAAATAATAATAAAAAAATATAAAAAATAATAATAATAATAACAATAATAATAATAATAAATACTAAGAAATAAATAAATTAGGAATGAAGGGCGGGAATCTGGCATCTGCTAACAATCCACTCATCATCCCTGTTGAGGTTAATGGGCCTCTTTTCAATTTCTAGGGCTTTTCTCAACTTGCAGTGGTAGAAATGGTCAATCCTCACAATGACCTCGGCATCTTCAATGCAAATGTGATGATTTGTATTCTCAGCATGCTCAGCTAGGGTAGAGGAGTGTGATCTATTATGCTTAAGTTCAACGGCATGTTCATGAATTCTTTGACTAATTGATCGACCAATTTCACCAATGTAAGGGGTCCCACAAGAGCAAGGAATCAAGTAAACACCCTTACCATCCTTAGGGAAAATCGGGTCCTTAATCGATCTAAGCGAACTCTGAATGGTGCGCGAGGGCTTGAAGGTTGAGGAAACATTATTTTTCTTTAGGATTCTGGCGATTTTATTCATAGTACCTTGGATAAACAGAAGGTGAACTCCAGATAAATGATCACAAGGATCTTTATTACCACTAGGACAATTTTCATCTTTTTGAAAAGCTTTAAGACATTGACTCATGCTATAACCATTTTTATTAAAAAATTTAAGGAGATGAGCCTTTTCACCTTCAAAGTGGTGTTCATCAGAGATTCTAAAGGCTCTAGTGGCTAGGGTGCTAAGAACCCCAAGCTTATGAGCAGGGAAATGGTGATAACTAGCATGTAAATATTGCTTAGTGTGCGTCTTCTTTCTAAAGACTTGATGAGTGAAAGAACCATCGTCATTCCTGGAAATGAGGACATAAATAAAAGGCAAGCTACCATTATCTTAAAATTCCATGGGGAACTTAATGAAGTCAAATTGATTATTAAGATGCTAGAAGAAAAGGTCCAATTTATCGTTACCATGAGGCCAAGAAACACAGGTGTCATCAACAAAATTTTTCCAAAGATTAGGTTGAAAAAGGGAGGAAAGGGCCCTAGATTCGAAGTCTTCCATGAACAGATTAGCTACCATAGCGGAAAGGGGGGAACCCATGGCCACACCACAATTCTATTCAAAGAATTAACCCTAGAAACTAAAGAAGGTCAAGGTTGGAAAAATTTCAACAAGATGAGCAGTATCAAGATCCATGACCCAAGAAATGACATCTTAAGCTTCCCTAATGGGGATGCAAGTGTATAAAGAAATAACATCAAAAGTAACAAACTATCATCATGATCCAACTCCAAGTCTTTCAATTCATTAATAAAAGAGCATGAGTCTTTAACAAAGGAGGAGGTATGACCCATAAGCGGTTTAAGCTTAGTGGCTAAAAATTTAGCCACGAAGCTTAAACCGCTTGTGGATCATACCTCCTCCTTTGTTAAAGACTCATGCTCTTTTATTAATGAATTGAAAGACTTGGAGTTGGATTGTGATGATAGTTTTGTTAGTTTTGATGTTGTTTCCTTATACGATTGCATCCCCATTAGGGAAGCTATCGATGTCATTTCTCGGGTCATGGATCCTAATACTGCTCTTTTTGTTGAAATCTGTCTAACCTTGACCTTATTTAGTTTCTAGGGTGAATTCTTGAACATACTTGTGGTGTGGCCATGGGTTCCCCCCTTTCCCCTCTGGTAGCTAATCTGTTCATGGAAGACTTCGAATCTAGGGCCCTTTCCTCCTCCCTTTTTCAACCTAAGCTTTGGAAAAGGTTTGTTGATGACACCTGTGTTGTTTGGCCTCATGGTAAGGAGGAATTGGACCTTTTCTTCCAACATCTTAATAATCAATCTGACTTCATTAAGTTCACCATGGAATTCGAACATAATGGTAGCTTGCCTTTTCTTGATGTCCTCATTTCCAAGAATGAATATGTTTATTTCTCTCGTCAAGTATTTAGAAATAAGATGCACATTGAACAGTATTTACATGCTAGTTCTCACCATTTCCCTGCTCAGAAGCTTGGGGTTCTCAGCACCCTAGCCACCAGAGCCTTTAGAATCTTTGATGAACACCACTTTAAAGGTGAAATGGCTCATCTCCTTAAAGTTTTTAATAAAAATGGTTATAGCATGAGTCATTGTCTTAAAGATTTTCAAAAAGCTGTAAAAGGTCCTAGGGGTAAGAAAGATCCTTGTGATCGGTTATCTGGAGTTCACCTTCCGTTTATCTGAGGTACTACGAATAAAATCGCCAGGATCCTAAAGAAACTTAATGTTTCCTCAACCTTCAAGCCCTCCCGCACCATTCGGAGTTCGCATAGATCAGTTAAGGATATTATTTGCCCTAAGGAGGCTAAGGGTGTTTACTAGATTTTGTGCTCTTGTGGGACCCCTTACATTGGTGAAACTATTCGATCAATTAGTCAAAGAATTCATGAACATGTCGCTGAGATTAAGCATAATAGATCATGCTCCTCTACCCTAGAAGAGCATGCTAAGAAGACAAATCATCACATTTGCATTGAAGATATTGAGGTTATTGCGAGGATTGACCATTTCTACCACCGCAAGTTGAGAGAAGTTCTGGAAATCAAAAAGAGGTCGGTTAACCTCAACAGAGATGATAGGTGGATTGTTAGCAGATGCTCGATTCCTGCCCTTCATTCCTAATTTATTTATTTCTTATTGTTTATTTATTTATTTATTATTATTATTATTATTATTATTTATTTACTTTTTTTTCTTTTTTTTCTTTTTTTTTCATCTTTCATTTTTTTTTTATTTTATTTTTTTTATTATTTTTATTTTATTTTTATTTATTTTTTATTTTTATTTTTATTTTTTATTTTTATTATATTACTATTATTATTATTTTGCTAACTTTGTAAGAATTCACAATAAGTTAAATAGAATTAACTATCAAATAACATAACTATTTTGATGAGATTTGAATCACATAACATATAATTATTAAAAATAAAATAAATATATTAAATTCAAACTATAAATATTTTTTATTTATTTATTTATTAACATTTAATTTATTCGATAAAAATTAGCCACTAAGGAAAGCCAGAATCCTAAAGAAATATAATGTTTCCTCAATGTTCAAACCCTCTCGTACCATTCGAAGTTCGCTTAGATTGGTTAAGGACCCAATTTTCCCTAAGGATGGTAAGGGTGTTTACTTGATTCCATGCTTGTGTGGGACCCCTTACATTGGTGAAACAGTTCGATCAATTAATCAAAGAATTCATGAACATTTTGCTGAACTTAAGCATAATAGATCGCGCTCCTCGGCCCTAGCAGAGCATGTTGAGAAGACAAATCATCACATTTGCATTGAAGATGTTAAGGTTATTGCGAAGATTGACCATTTCCACCACCGCAAGTTGAGAGAAGCCTTGGAAATCGAAAAGAGGCCAGTTAATCTCAATAAAGATGATGGGTCGATGGTTAGCAAATGTTGGATTCGTGCTCTTCATTCCTAGTTTATTTTTATATAAATAACATATTATTAAAATAAAATAGATTTATTAAATTCAAACTATAAATATTTATTTATTTATTTATTTTTATTTTTATTTTTATTCATTTATTTATTTTTATTTTTATTTATTTATTTTTATTTTTTATTTATTTATTATTATTATTATTATTATTTATTTAATTTATTTATTTTTATTAATTTGATATTTTAACATTTAATCTATTATTAAAATAAATGAAAATAACAAAATAAATATATCAATTATTATTCTAAAAATAAAAATAAATATATATAATAGTAAACATTTATTTATTCTTCAAAAATATATTGAATAATTCTTATTTTAGTAAAAATAGAAATAAATAATATTCTAATTATAAACATTAAGCATTTAATTTATTCCTATTAGGTAAAAAATTATATCTATATCTATATCTATATCTATATCTATATCTATATCTATATCTATATCTATATATATATATATATATATATTCTTAAGTTTAGTCAAACTAGTTGTTATTTTATAAACTGCTAGTTGGAGCTTTTCTTATCTATTTAATTGGGTTACCTAATCATATTTTTCATCTTGTCCTGATGATGAAACACTTAGACTGGTTCGAAAGGTGTCGACAAAATTTATTTTGATGTGATTTTTACCGAAAGATTTTACTCACAAAGAAAATAAATATATATAAATAGTAAACATTTAATTACTTCCTCAAAAATATATTAAATAATTATTATTTTTATTAAAAATAAATATAAATATATAAAATTCAAATTATAAAGAGTAAAAATTTGATTTATTCTTTAAAAAAAAATATATATTATTTTGATTTTATTTCTTATTTTAGTCAAACTAGAATTTTCCATCTTGTTCTGATGATGAACCACATTGGCTAATTCTAAAAGTGTCAACCAAATTTACTTTGATGTGATTTTCACCGAAAAATTTTAATCATAATTTATGGATCACAAAAACCAAAATCCTAATATTTATAAAAAATGTTTTAATAAATCTATTAATAAATAAATTATTCTTGAAATTCAAAGAAAATTGAATTATATATTAAAAAATATGAATGAGTTAAAATTAAATTATCGTCATCATTTCATATATTAAGATATTATTGTGAACATTACTTTCTTTCGATATATATAATTGATTTGGATATGAAAGAAGCATGAAATAAAGAAATGTTTTAAAAATAAATTAATATTTTAATAAATTTAAATTTTATTAATTTTATTAATAAATCACTAATTAATTATTAATATAAATATGTGTTTTTTATTTTATATATATAATTAATATTAGATTTAAGACTTTTTTGATCCCTAATGTAGATAAATGTTTTTAGGATTAATTACATTGTTAGGACTAGGTCGACGTTTCAAACCATTTAATTTAGTTTATCCTTAGAACAAGGTAAAGAAAGAAATTAATCTCATTGAATAAATAATTGGGATACGACATTGCTCGAATTGGTTGCTGAAACTAGTCGTTAGAAAACTAAAGTTAGAAACTTGTTGTTATTTGACTAGTTAGTTAAAAAGATATAATATTAACAATTTTTAATATTTTTAAGAAAAGACAATATTTAATAATTTAAAATTTAAATTTTTTATAATTATATAAATGATTAAATTCAAGTTATTATAATAAGTAAAGGAGGTAAATGTTAAAATTTTAATATTTAAATTTTAAATATTTAAGAAATAATATTAGAAACGTTAATATAAAATGAATAAAATAGTAAAATTTTTATAATATTAATACTAGCCTAGCTAGCCGTTAGAAAGTTAGTTAGTTAAGGATTAAAATTAAGTAATAAATTAATTAGTTTAATTTTTTTTCAAAATAAGTTTATTATACATTAAATTTTATACTAAATAGAGAGAGGAAAATTTTGAATGAATAAAATTAATAAATTAATTAAATATAAATATAAATATATAAATTAATGAATCAATTAATTAATTAATTATATATATATATATATATATATATATATATATATATATATATATATATATATAATAAACGTATATATATCATAAAAAAAAGAGCTACCTAGCTAGAGCCCATTTTTTAAATTAATTAATTTATTTATTTTTATGACTTTATATATATATATTCAATTAATTAATTATTTAATTAATTTAAATTTTTACCTAATTAATTTATTAATTTTGTTTATTTATTTTATTCATTCAAAATTTCCCCCTTGATATTTGGTATTATATTTAATTTATAATAAACCTATTTTGAATAAAATTTAAACTAATTTATTTATTACTATATTTTAATCCTTAATTAACTAACTTTCTAATGGCTAGCTAGACTAATAATAATATTATAAAAAAATTACTACTTTATTCATTTTATATTAACCTTTCTAATATCATTTCTTAAATACTTCAGATTTAAATGCTAAAATTTTAATATGTACCCCCTTTACATACTATAATAACTTGAATTTAATCATTTATATAATTATAAAAAAAATAAATTATTCTTTATTATCTTTTCTTAAAAGTCTTAAAAAGGGTTAGTATTATATCTTTTTAACTAACTAATTAAATAATGGCTAGTTTCAGTAGCTAATTGCACGCAATGTCATATCTCTACTATTTATTTAATGAGATCGATTTCTTTTTTCACCTTGTCTTGAGGATGAACCACATTAGATGATTCGAAAAGTCAACCTAATCTTAACGATGTGATTAATTTGAAAGACATTAATCTATATAATTAATATATTAATATTATTTTTTATAAAAATATATTTTTATAAAATAAGTTAAAATTAAACTATTAATATTAACATTTTATAATAAATTTTAATATAATATTATTATAAGTTTTAATTTTATTTCTATAATAATTATTATTTATTAATATATATATATTTTTAAAGAATAAGTTAATATATATTTTTAAGACATGTGAAATAAGTTAAAATTGAATTATTGTTATGTGGGCAACATAGATTTATTTTCTAATTTTGTAAATGCAATGGATTTTTAATATTCAAATTGTGATAATTATAATGATAAATATTGAGTAATATCAAATTTTTTTATTATATTTTTAAAAAGATAAGGAATTATTTTTCTTGTTCAATCATTTTACTCTATTTATGTTTTATAAAATTATTAAGAAGTTCATTCATAATTTTAAAATAAAATTATTAAGAAATTCATTTATAGTTTAGAATGATAATATTTCGTTTATTAGATTTCTAAAAGCTCATAATTTTAATTTGTAAGAAAATAATTCTTAAAGTATTATAGAATTGACAATTTAAAAGTTAAAAATATTGATATACCTCAATCTCTAATTTTAAAGTCGTGGGGAAATCAACAACATCGACAGTCATTCAATATAATTTATGTGCAATTATTTACATAATTTTTTGGTGAGCACAAAACATTGGTAAATTTACCTATTTACAATATTATTCAAGAATGACCTAAGTTATGTGGACTATAATTCTTGGTAAATATATTTATTGCTTTAATATAAAAGAATTTCAAATTAATTCATAGATTAATATCTAACAACATTTAACAATCATTTAATTTACTTAAATGTGATTTTCAAAAAAAAAAATTATACATAAATTAATTTATGAAACTATATAAATTAAGCAATTTTTTAAAATTAATAATTTAAAAATTTTATTTGTATAATTATATTATTAATTCGAATATATAAATTTTATAACAATATTATTCTAATAATTTTCCAAACATAAATAAAAACAGTGACAAAGAAATACAATTCCCATAAATAAAAATAATGTTACAGTCGAATATACAAAGAAATACAATTACCATAAATAAAAATCATGTTAAAACCAAATATATCAATAATTTCAAAAAGAACATGAATAAATATAGGTGCACATTCACTTCTAATGCAAAGTCCATATATCAAAAAAAATTAGATTTATTATTTAATATTCCGTCTTTTTTATTGTTAATATTAATTATTAAAATTATATAATTTAAATATAATATAAAGGAAAAGAAAAATAATTATTTGTATATCTTTTTTTAATAAAATTCATATCAAAATTGTTATCATTCTTAAATATTTTTATAAATCTGAATAAATGACCAATTTACAATTTGGTAAAATTGTTATCATTCATAAATATTTTTATAGATCTGAATAAATGACAAATTTACAATTTGGTGATCTATCAAAATAAAATTACATTATTTCATATAAAAAAAAACGTTATTTAAGAAAATTACCATTCCTAATTTTTGTACCTACAAAGACATTCTTAATTTTGTACCCACAGTCAGTTCTTGTAAAAACAAACCCAGTTGTCAAAACGCTTTCCGCAGCATCGCATTTTCCTTAATTTGGTTTTGAGATGAAATGACCGTTGCACTTTCGTAAAATATTCCATACAAATCTAGTTCCAAACGGAAATGCATGCTTCACTTTCCCGAAACCGTCTAAACAAATCCAAATTCCACAAAGGTTTCTAAACAAATCCAGTTCAAAAATAAAATGATTATTGCTTTATTTCATTTTCCACAAATGTTATGAACAAATCCAGTTTGAACAAATCAGTTCAAAAAGCAAATGGCTATTGCATTACTTTTCCAAGTTATGTTTCACTTTTAGTGATGCAAGGACTTCCAACTCAAAAATTAAACACTTAACATAAAATTGAAATTCACACCTATGCACATAAAATTTAAGAAATAATTTGTTAATAAATAAAATATTTATAATATAATTATTGGTTTTTCATTCTTCCCTTACTCACTTACATGTCTCATGGGTTCATCTAAATTTATACAAGTATATCTTAATGTAAAAAACTCTCTAAAAAAACTCTCAAAATATCTCTCATTATCCATAAAATCTCTCATATACTCCTTTATCTCTAACTAACCCACAATTCTCCTAATTCTTCTCAAATACTCTTGAACCTTCTCCTATTTACAATAATTCTCATTATCTCCTAAAACTATAAGAAAATGAAATAAATAATTAAATCCTAACATAGGGAGCTAACTCTTTTAGTAAACATGTTACCTTAGGTTAAATGCTCCACCATCTGACTCTCCATGTAAAAGAAATTCATGGTCTCCAGTCATTTATCTTTTTAAGTTTTTAAAACTCCTATTGGATCCTAAACTTTCATTTGCAGTAAATTAGTTGCTATGTCATGTTGTTGGTGCTATGTGGTTGTCCTTTTCTGTCTTCCTTGCTTCCAAACATTATATTGCAATTCCCCTCCTCCTTTTTTGATGTATACTTGTGCAGTCAAATGTATCTTGTTGTTGTATTTATGTCTCTTCTTTCAATCAATTGCTTCATAGGTCATCTAATTGTTTTCTTCATTATCCATCCATGTTTCTGACTTTGTAGCAGCTCCATAAATACATCAAGTCGTGTCTTCAACTGAACAATATATTTCTCAAACTATTCATCATTTATGCGAGCTGTTATGGCTTTTCTCTATACTCTGCAAATGACTATCCATAGTAATCTTCAACTCCTTTATCATGTTCACCATCACATGCACTCTTAATTTATTAGAGAGTGATTTCAACCCATATGCAAATTAAGTTACCTTGAAAATTTATTGATGATATATATATATATATATATATATATATATATATATATATATATATATATATTATTCATGATTTTTTTTTTAATAAACCATGTGCATATACCATTTCATACATTACTATCATTACAGTCCGTGAATAAATAAATCTATGCATTCTCAAACCCATACATGGTTTTATGAAACCATATATCACTCACTCAAAACCATATGCAACAACTCGCTATTTATTATTCAACAATTATCCTACCCATATGATTTCTCTTCACCCATATATAAAATAATTCCTATGAATTTATAATTACCAATTAGACATTTTCTAAACAAAATAAAACTTATATATATGCTCATACAAAAATTTTATTAACAAGGTGATTTACTCATTCCTTAACCACTTATCATCTATCTTTATAAAAACCACCATGACCCACTAAAATTTATTTTCGCTTTATAACCATTCGATACCACACCAGCTTACTTTTACCATTTATTTTGTGAAAATTTTCTTGATCTGGGTTGTCTTCAAATGGATGAAAAATACTATGTTCCCAAATTAACGAGTCTACCCCACATTACATTCAAAACTTAGCAAATGACGACTACATGAATAACTTTTTTCTTCCAAAGAAGAGAGGAAGTGAATAATGTGCCATGTGTCTATCAAATCATAAAGTTGTCGCGCCTTTGTGTATAATAGACACTCCATCTCCCGCACAGAAGGAACCAACCTCAAACCCCACCATTAATTCCATAAAAAAAGGGGAATTGATGGGTTATACATTTAAACCACGATGATCTCTCTAATGAAAATTAAAGAGTAAACAATACCTTTGTGAAAATATTGTGAACCTTCAACATATGAAAAATTACACCACCCGTAAAAAATTAAGACGATTAAAGATTGTGAATCCTCCCACCATTATTGTAAACCTTTAAGTTTATAAGTAATTAAGACAATTTAAACAATTATTTAATTAAAAATAATTGTACATGTAGGATTTTCACAATTACACTATTAAAGACATATTATACTATTTTTTTTATATAATTTTGTTATTATAGGTGAGCTTATACATGGAAATATGTGAAAATTTTATTTATTAAAGACGTATTATAATATTTTTTCATTTATAATTTTGTTATTACAAGCGAGCTTGTAATTTGTGAAATTAAATCATATCTCATCTAATACGCTGAGATAAGGTTTGAACTAATACATTTCAAAGAGTTATCATTCATGATATCTTGATCCTATAAGATAAAGTTTAACCAATACATTTCAATGAGTTATCATTGATGATATTTAAATCCTATAATTGTGTCAATAAATGTTTTTACTGTTAGATACTTCTTACAAACATTGTAGGGATTCGTCATGTCTTTGTCAAGTTTTGTAGATCAGTTAATCAAGAGTTGTCCTAAGTGATTCTATGTGTGTATAGCCCAATTATATACTTTCCATGCTTCTAGCCATAATGGAAAATAATGAACCTGAAGACCTCAAGTGATCAAATGTTCAACACAAACCCTTTATTCATTGTTCTATATTACAATATGTTTGCAGACATGTATGCTACTTAATATCAAAATCTGATCTTCCCTTTACAAAGAGAAATCAGTCATTTAGTCATTGTTCATTGTGATGGATTCAAATTAGGATACAATCTCCTTTGAATCAACATACTAATATATACATTTTATATAGATTCACAAAAAACATGCCATCTACATCCACATTATGTAAGGTCAAACTCCAAGAATTCAAACATTTACACACATCCATTACTAATTTACTATATTGGAAAATCATTGTTACCCCTCTTTGAATCTAATCCTTTAAATCTACTCATTTGAAAAATCAATTTGTAAAAATAAATTTCAATAAATCCATAACTCCAATTTCCTCTTTAAATCTACTAAGTTGAAAAAACATTTTTTTTAAAATCAACTTCAATAAATCCAAAACTCCAATTACCTCAAAGAAAGTTTGATACTCTCCCATAGTGATTTACATATCGCTACATTGTATCCTAACACTTTCAAGTGCATCATCTCCATACTCTCATAATTACCCACGAAATCTTTTACATAGCCCAATAAATGGAAGTTTTTTTGCAATGATGCAAGATACCACACTCTGCACATGACTTTTTCTAGCTTCATAATTTCAGACCATGTAAAAAGTCACATTTTTCCAAGTGTGTAGAAGCTTAAAATGGAAACCAAGAAGAGACATGATTGCATTTTTAGTACCTAAGTGAATTGGGCATACTCACACTCATTCTCAAAACAATATTTTCCATCGCCATTTGAGCAATCACAACGAGAAAATATTACTTCATCAAAATCTATTAAGCCATAAACCATATTAGTAAAGGAGGTACACTCTTATCCATTCTCAATCCCACTACTTGAATCCTCAATTTTCCTTTACATATCATTGTCATCCCCATATTTCATCTCCTTATTATCCCCATCTTTCATAAGACTAGCCACCTTCTGAGACTTCAATGCCTAAAAATTAACCTTAGGGTACATCGATGTATCTTTAAGAAAATGTATATGTATTATCTCTTTGTTAACTGATTGGCCACAATGTAGGAAATAGAGTTGACATTGCTAAAGGACCAAACCAAGTCGACGTTATCCCAAATCTATAAGACTGGAACAAAAGTCAACATATGTATAGTTTAAATTTAAATAAAAGATGCTGCTCAGGGGCTAAACCCTAGCGAGAAAGGAAAAAATAACAACACAGATTTGAATCCATGGGATAAATTCTAACCGATGTTGCTCATACATGTTAAGAAATATCCTGTTATGGATGTGCAATAGTTACTCGTATTTGTTTCTGTGTTATTTAATCCATGGGCCAAGTAATATTCACATGCTCACTAGTATAATAATGCCACAAAAGCTTTAAAATCATACCGGATATAATTTTCACGAAAATGTTACAATGTGGAAAGGTCAAGTGTGAAACTTGTGGAGCATAGATTAGAGTCGAGAAATTAAGAGGATATTTAAATATGTTAAGATTTGGGGTTTTTTGGCCCTCAATTTTGCTGGAAAGCTAGAAGAGTGAAAGCACAAATAACACAAGTATTTCACACACAAAACACACACGAGTTGCGACTCTTCTATTAATAAAAAAAACTTCAATATCACTTAATAAAATGAACCCGGTGAAGGGTATTTATCCTAACTCGCTTGACATGCACACACTTACATAACTCGACATGACCATCACTCACTTAACTGACTCTCTAACTCACTTACCAAATTCATCTATCTCACAACTCGACTTACTCAACGCTTACTTAACTAATTGTCTAACTCGGCATGTGGGAGTTAAATAACTATTTTAACACCCCCCTTAATTACGATCGCTAAACTAAAAAATTAACTCATGACAACTCAAACATGTCTGTTGGTCTATGTCTCAGCTAGGCTTACAACACCCAAGTTTATTTTGTGAAACTCAAACATATATATTTCTAATGGCTTTGTAAATATATCACCCAACTGACCACTAGATTTACAAGGCTTCAAGTGAACTTCTCCATTGCTCACAAGTTCTCTAATAAAGTGATATGTAGTATCAATATGCTTTTTCTTTTGATGAAACACACTATTATTGGATCGTGAAATCGCTGATGTGTTGTCATAGTATATCATCGTTGATCTTTGTCTTTTCTGCTTGGGTCCATCCAATATTCTTCTTAACCATACTGCTTGACATATTGTTAAAGTTGTTGCTACATATTGTGCTTCTGTTGATGATAGTGTCACAATAGGTTGCCTCTTAGATGCGCATGAGATCACACCTAAACCAAGATGGAACACATAATTGGATGTGCTCCTCCTATCATCCAAACTACCTGCAAAATCATTATCTGTAAATCCAATCAAATCTTCTTCTTTTTTTGTACTTGCATACATTATTCCACAATATCTGATTCCTGCTATGTATCTCAAAATTATTTCTCCTGCACTCCAATGTGTGTCTTTTGGAGTCTCCATAAATCTAGAAATAAAACTTACTCCTTGCATAATATCTAGTCTTGTACCTATGAGAAACATGAGGCTACCCACCAATATTTTGAATAGAGTTGAATTGACATTTGATCCTTCATCATCCTTGCTTAACTTTATACCTGTTGCAACTGGTTTAGGTACATGTTTGCAATTACCCATCTTAAATATTTTCAGAAAATCTCTAGCATATTTATTTTGGCAAATAAAAAACCCTTCTTTAGATTTCTCAACTTCTATGCCAAGAAAATATTTCATGAGAGCAAGATCTGTCATCTCAAATTCTTTCATCATGGCTACTTTAAATTCATCTAGCTCAAGACCACCTGTAAAAATCATATCATCAACATATAAGCAAGCAATACAAATTTTTCCATGCTCATTTATCTTTATGTACAAGGTAGGTCGAATGTCGCTTTTGAAAAATCCATTCTTAATCATGTAACTGTTGATTCTTCTATACCATGCTTTAGGTGCTTTCCTCGGTCCATAGAGCGTTGTGTTCAACATGTAAAATTTATCTTCTTTACCTTCAACTTCATAACCTAAAGGGTGCTACACATAAATTTATTATTCTATAATTCCATTCAAGAAGGCTAATTTGACATCCATTTTATATACTTTCAACTTGCTCTGAGATGTTGTCGCTATAACTGCTCTTACAGTATCCAATTTGGCTACCGAATCAAATGTTTCTCCAAAGTCTATTATCGTTTGCTACAATAATCCTTTTGCTACAAGTATTGTTTTAAATCTATTAATTTCACCTTTCTCATTCAACTTAGTCTTGTACAGCCACTTCACAAAAATGAGGTTTTTATCCATTGGAAAATTAACCAAATCCCATGTGTCATTCTTTTCAATAGAATCAATCCCTTCATCCATGGCTTTCTCCCAATTTTCATCTCTGATTTCTTCTTCAAACGAAGAAGGTTGGAATGAAAAAAATGCAAATTTTGAACTAACATCCAAATCATCATAAATATATTTTAAACTTCTAATACTTTTCTTACCATTTCTTGATTCATTACCTGATTAGCTGCTTGGATAATTATGGTCTATTGATCTGCTTAAAGATCCATGCTTCTCTAAAAATCTTGTAGTCCTTGTTGGTGTAAATCTGTTTGGTGTCTACTCTTTTGATTTTTGCTACTCCTTTTCTTCTACATCATCCTCTAACATCAATTGTGCTTGTACATCAACTGTCTTGTATACAGTCCCATTCCATGACTTTTGTTCTTTGAACACAACATTTCTGTTTATTATGGTCTTCTTGGTGACAAGGTCATACAATATGTAAGCTTTTGACTACTCACTATAACCAGTAAATATGCATTTTTCACTTTGATCATCTAATGTTACTCTTATCGCCTTAGGCACATGTGCATAGGCTACACATCCAAAAACTATAAAATCATATACGTTGCATGACATACCTGACCATGCTTCTTATGGTACTCTGTTCATCACACTCTTTGTAGGAGATCTGTTTATCACATGAACATCACATGCAACTGCTTCTGCCCAAGACTCATTAGATAAGTTTCTTGCTTTCAACATGCACCTTGTCATGTTCATGATTATTATGTTTTTTCTCTCTCCTACACCATTCTGTGTCGATGTGTATCTGGTTATAAATTATCTTCTGATTCCATGTTGTTTGCAGTACTCATGGAATGCCTTCGAATCATATTCTACACCACGATCTGATATCAATACCTTAATCTGTCAATCACTTTGGTTCTCTGCTAAGGCTTTGAACTCTTTGAAATTTGCAAATGTTTCAGACTTCCACTCAACAAGTAAACTCAAGACTTTCTGCTATAGTCATCAATAAAAGTGGGTAAGCAACAACTTCCACCAATCGACTACGTCCTCATAGGTCTGCATAAGTCTGTATGCACCAAATCAGGTGGCTTCTTTTCTCTGTATGAAACTCACTTCGGAAAAATTTCATGGTGTTGCTTTCCCAGGATGCAACACTCACAAATACTAGTAGGTTCATTAATGGGAGGTAATACTCTGACCATTTGTTTCTGTTGTAGCAATCTTAAACCAGAAAAATGCAAGTGTCCAAATCAAAAGTGCCATAATCAATAGTCATTAGAACATGCAAATATAAAATAATTAACTTTATTGGTGTAGTTCATAATTAGACGAAAGGGTTTGTTCCTCTTCATATGCACCTTTTCTATCAACTTCTTGCTTGGGGTTTTGTCATAAATAACACACTCTCGGCCCTAGAAGATAACTCTGTATCATTTCTGTGTCAATTGACCAACACTAAAAAAAAATTTAGACCAGGAAAATAATATACCTCTGAGATTGTCTTTGGCTCCCCCTTCCTGGTTAGAATGTTGACCACTCCTTTTCCATCTACATCCATAGTCTTTCCAATCCCCATTTCTACCTATGTCTTCACATATTGATGCAAATTTGCAACCAAATTCTTTTTGCCTGTCATGTGGTTACTGCAACCACTGTCTAATAACTACAACTTATTAGACAGTTTATGTATGTTGTTCCATGCTAGGAACATGGATTTAGCATTCTCTGTACTAACATTAGCTTTGTGGTTTCCTTGATCAACTATCTTCTTCCTGCAATCACGAGCATAGTGACCAAATTTATTGCAATAATAACATTTCACCTTTGATTTGTCAAACCTTTGATAATTGTTGAGGCTTCTATTGATGCTTCTTCCACTTTGATGTTCATGCTCTTCTCTATCATCTCTCTGACCACTATAGCTTCTTCCTTGTCCTCTACCTCTTGAAATGGAAACTTGACTTTTGAAAGTAGTTTCTAAAGTGGAATCCTTATTTTTGTCTATCCTTGCCTCATGCGATAGAAGTGATCCCGTCAACTCATCAACTATTAGGTTTTCCAAATCCTTGGCTTCTTCTATGGCTACTACCACAACATCAAACTTGGTAGAAAAATATCTAAGGACCTTCTCAATCACTGCTTGATTTTTTATTTCTTCACTATAAATTTTTAATTGGTTTACTACAAACATGACATGATTCATGAAATAATCGATATCCTCTATCTCCTTCATCTGTAGAATTTTGGAATTTCTCATACTATTCTCCAATTTAGCAATATTGACTTTTGTCATACCTTGACAACTTTTCGCCAAAGTTTCTCATGCTTACTTTGTTGAAGACGTTATCATAATCTTCTGGAACACTGCGCAGTCCACTCCCTGCTGGATAAGAAGCAACAATGTGCATTCTTCCTTTTGTCTTTCTTTCATTGTTCCCTCTCTACATCATTGAGGGCTTGTTCTTTTGTGTCATTTTGAGGTTCTGCAAACCCAAACTTGACATGATCCCAAACATCATGCGCTTTTAACATGGTCTCCATTTTAATGGCCCAAACATCATAATCATAATCTTTCCTACTGAAAGAAGGAAGTTGTGACTGGAAACTCGAAGTGGCCATCTTGCTTAAAAAATAATATTCTTTGATAAAATCCTTTTTTTTTTTTTTTTTGTAAACTTTACAAAACTCCAAAAATAATCCTTTTATTTTTTTATATAATAAATTATTTTATAAAAAAAATTGTTATATATAAAAAAAAGCTTTTCATAATAACCCTCTTAAAAGAATTATTTTAAAATCTTTAAAAACAAATTATAAAAATACTTTTATATATATATATATATATATATATATATATATAATATATATATATATATATATATATATATACCCAAAAAACCAAAAAAACAATAAATAAATAAAAACCTAAACTTACTTTTCAAAACCTTTAAAATAATCATTTTTGAGACATCCCTTCTTCAAAAATTTCAATACTCCTTTTGAATAAATTGAAATCCCTTTTAAAAATAACGCATACGGATTTTACGCATAAGGGTAATAAGTATATGGATTTATTACTCACGCAATATGTGTGCGAATGTGTTGACTTTCTCATGGTCGTTCGTCCGTATTTTTAAAATAAAACGCAATTGCGGACCTGATGAATACAAAAAGCTGCGGAATACCTGGATTGCACACCTTGTGAATGCAAAAAGCCGCGGAATACCTGCATTTTCACAAAATCGTAAGTTTCACGACTATTACGGGGTTTTTCAACCAAAAAGGTGCGGACCTGTGCGCTTTTTGCACTAAAAAAGTGTGGAGTTGTACATTCCTTATTCATTCAACGATTTTGCAAATTTAAAAAAAAAAAAATTGCTGGTCTTTTGCACTTGGCCTTCTTCTCACATGCTCTGCAAAGACCAACCGATTTTATTCTTCAGTCAAATGTCAATTAAAGATTTATAACAAACAATATAATAAAAATAAACAATATAAATGTTAATTAATAATTGATAGTATAATTTTACATTTTTTTATTTAAAATATTATTTTATTTTTCACATTAGGTACAATTTAACTATTTGAACTTATTTTTTTATGATATTATGAATTTTGGTTGCTTAAAATGCACTTTTTAAAGAAAATGGATTCAATGTCCTAAAAAAACCTACATCACTCACATTACATAGATTAAAAAATATAAACTTATTATTCTCAAATTTTCCGATGGGATTTTCCATGGATAGACAAACTAAGCTTTTACATTGTTAATATAATGTGAAAAAATTAAATAGATATAAATAACGTTTTGAAAAAAGTGCACAAATGAAGTCATATACCACTTGCAATAAATCATATATCTTTATTGAATTTCAACATAAAAATGGCTCTTAAAAAGTTATGAAATGTGTCATAGAAAAATGAACAACTTACCATATTATCATTTTATAATTAATAATTATAACCATTAACAAAATCAATCATAAAAAATATTATTAATCCCTCTTACTTAGGGATTATAGTTTTTGGTACGAAGTGAATGCTTTGCTTGTTCTTTTTGTAAGTTCAACATTGTTGAGGCTACATCATGGTCGTGTTGAAGAATAACACCTTAGTAGGGAAGTGAGTTGAACGAGTGACTTAACATCTAGGAGTGCCTTAAGATGAACCCGATCATGTCTATTTGATACCCCATGGACATGAAGTGAATTCTTGTTGAATTTGTATTAAGTACTAATTTTTTGAAACATGTTTTTAAAGTTTTGAAAAATTATATATTAATCTCATTTTTATGTAAAGAAAAAAATATTTATTGAATATTTCAAATTTATATATTTAATTTTGATTGGTTTAGCAATTATGATGGTATTTATTTCACATTAACAAAACTCACATATTGCAACATTTTAAATACTTTATGAAACTTTAAATTATTTGTTTCCCATGTAAGTTGTTTGTATATATTACTGTTCAAAGTGACCACTCTAAACAATGGTGTAATCAAAATCCTACGAACACAATTTTTGTTCACCATTTAGTATACATCATTATCTTGTTTCTTTGCATTGGAATAAAGGACATGATGCAATGGCATCTTGCAAAGTTGGGCACCTTGGAAAACTGGACTTTTGAAGAGATAGTCGACCTTCGAGCTTTGACCAACCAAACTCTTAGCCCTTTTGGCCAATCGATCCCCGACCTCCACTGAGACCTTGGAAACCCTTTTATTTCAAATTTTATTGTATATATATTTGAAGGGAAAAAAAAAAAAAAAACCAAAACACTATCAGTGTGCTCTTGCACCTATTGGTGCAAATCCTAGTTATACCCTAGTCCCTTTTTCTACAACAACAAGGTGGAAAAGTACTCCATCATAAGCAGTGAGTACAGAAAACATGATTGATTGTGGACTACATAGTGCCATTTTGAGATATGATCTTTCTAAATTTTAAAGTCCATGCACACTTCTTATAACAGTGCGAAGTACCTCGGTTGTCATCATGCCCACAAAATATTTAGTAGCCATGAATTTCATTCACACAATTATAATAATGATTGATTCACAGTTTATCATTACATATGTTTAGTGATAAAATTTGAAGGATTGGTATTAACTTAAATTAGAAGGGCATATATTCATTCAACATTTCCATAATGAAAATCTTAAAAAATAATATATTTCAATTGAAAATAGTATATAATATTTATATTTCATTTTCAATTAATTGTATTTATATTAAACAAAATTAAATTCCTAAAAATTATATATTTCAATTGAAAATACTATATAATATTTATATTTCATTTTCAATTAATTGTATTTATATTAAACAAAATTAAATTCCTAAAACTAGATGGTAGGTAGAAAATATCACATTATGATAACATAAAATAAATAATAAGGTCGTGATTAAATAGATAATATAGTCAAATATGAATATGCACATTAGCCAAATTTAAAAATGTAGATTACTACAATAACAAAATTTATGAATTGCATTAATGTCCATGTAAGAAGTGACCAACCAATGTGTCCCAAAAACTTAATTATCACTTAACTAGTAATCGCTTCTATTTTTATCTTCTCTATCAGGGTAAGCATATTTGATTTCTACCTTGATTTGTTTTTAGAGACCTTTTGAAACCTTCTTGGTTTATAGGACATTTACTCTCATAATTAGAATTAAACATCCAATTTAATCAAGCATTTAGTTGAGAAAGTTGACACCTTTTTTCAAAGATGTGGATTCTATATTTCAACTACCTGCATATGAAACCATTTTACTTCATTTTTATTTAATAGGAAATAAGATATCTACAAAGAATTATAGCCATTTATGTTTATGTTTTTATTTCTAGTGGGCTATAGCCTTGAGATTCTAGGAGGAAGCCTATTTAAACTTTTATAGCTTGTATTGCACTTACTCAGCTCATGCTATCCATTAAATTCTTTCATGCCAAATTTTCTTGGTAGTTCTTAAATGAATTTAATGAGATTTTAATAGATTTTGGTTATAAAGATGAAACTTGATTCTTAATATTTATTCCCACCTCTATATATTTCAAATACGAAAGTTAGATTTCATTTCAAATTTCCAAATATTGAGCGTCAATATCTTGAAATTGATGTGAGATCTTGAGCACTATTATTTTAAAATTTGTGATTTTCATTTAAATGGCATTAACTTAGAATTAAATAAGATGTTAAAGAATACAAATATATTTCTTATAGTAAAATGAAAGATAGAAAATCAAAATTTTAAATTTAAGTTACTAATTAAATAAGATGTTAAAGAATACAATTATATTTTTTATATTAAAATAAAAGATCGAAAATCAAAATTTTAAATTTAAGTTTTATTAATAACTTCCTGCCATGGTCTAAAGGCTAACTAAATCGAAGATGGTTTTTTCCACTTTTTCAGGGACTTTTTTTTTTATCATTTTTATGTTGGAATTCAAACTTGCAATTTGACTATAGCAATATTTCAATTTCATCCATTCTGGAGTATGACAAGGTATTTTTTTTATTTTTTTTTGTGCCTCCGAGTTAATCTAAAATATCAAAATAGCGATGTCAATAACTAATTGGTCAAATTTCATGTCTTTTATTTGACAAATTCCAAGGAGAAGGCGTTTTAGCTGACAATTAGTGGACACCCCTTCGAAGACTACCTTAATATTTCCAATATTTTGAACTACCTATTTCGTTTCCCGTTACCGATTTCTAATAAAAGAATAGATTGTGATGATCAAAACATTCACATACAGCTAATAGAGAACGCAAAATCTACAATGAGAATGTGGTTATAGTTGATTAATCATGAAGTTATCTTTGAGCCCCGAGCTTAGATAGTTCAAAATAGATAAAATTCGGATAATCCCAGCTTAAAGAAGCTTGATGCACAATTTACAAGGAAATATTCCATATTAGGCGTAAATTGGTGGACAATGAATTCAAGTATTCCCATAGGGGAATCCATGTAATTGAATAAACAAACCCCAGCTCCAGAACCTCCATGCAAATCCAACATGTGTGATAGACAAAGAAATGATAAATGTTTATCATAGGCCAAATGATTGGGATTTAAACCCACTTGGACGACGATGGGTTTCAAATGCAGTAACTGTGAAGGGCTCGCGTCAATGAGTGGTGCTCTCCTATTTCCAATTCGACAAGCATTCCCTAGTCCAGCTATGAAACAAAGAAATACAATCTGTGCGAGGCAATATAAATTCCAAGAGCATAT
Organism: Pinus albicaulis; assembly: GCA_034641835.2. Lineage (NCBI taxonomy): Eukaryota > Viridiplantae > Streptophyta > Pinopsida > Pinales > Pinaceae > Pinus > Pinus albicaulis. The sequence goes on along the minus strand of CM076577.1, from coordinate 917,070,375 downwards.
ATATATGGGTAAGCGATTATAACCCACCATGGGGTAGTGATGGTGGACGATCTGTTTAGTGAGTGAAGTAAAGTAGATTGGGTATGAAGGATGTGCTGACATGCCCCAAGTTACAACCCTCGTCCACCTTCTCTGCATCGCTAAAGCGGTCGCCATTATGATTGCTATAAAAGCAACGGCCAACATTATTCTATATTTATTAGAGTCGCAACAATTAATTATAAAAGGAGTTGTCTTGGAGTTTCAGGGTTCGAATCTAGTGAAAAAATGAAGGTAAAATCTTGGTTTTTGTGATTTAAACTGGTTTTTTGAGATAAAATCTTGGTTTTTGTTATTTAAACTGGTTTTTTGACTCTATATATGGATTCAACACCCTCAAAAACTTCTAGGACACTTCCAATGTGCAAGGTTAGCAATCAAACTTCTCTTTTCAATTAATTCTTGCCAGATTTTAGAGAAATTACACCGAAAAAAACCACCCTAAAAACCTTCAAAAAGTCACACTAAAAACTACTAGATTATAAAATCGTATGAAGACCGGGCACTTTCAATGTAACATTCGCGGAATGACTTTAAACTGTCTTCAAAGTAATTTCGGGAAAACTACTTTGAAATGTTGGATGCATACTCTATACATTTATAATTTTAGAAAATAGAACAAGGCCGGTAACCAAGGGTTCAGCCTACACGGATATCCGAAAATAAATAAAAATTCACATTTTTTTATACTCAATCTTAATTACGCTCAATTTTAGCTTAGCATTTTTGTTATTATTAATATAATTATTAATAATCATGAATATTTAATTTTTAATAAGTTTTTTAATATTATATATATATAATGGGTAATGTGGTTGATCTAAATTTATAAAAATATATTAATCATATTTATTATTATTGTTATATATGTATTTTAAATATAATATATATCAATCGCATTAATAAATATGATATGATTGTGGTATCGGGGATAAAAAAAAAATGAAAAAGAAACATATAAGGGGGCTATACAATTAATAAGACATATAGAAAAGAGACAATTTAGAACGACATTTCATGTAGCAAGACGGCAATGAAAGTCGGTAAAATAGATAGAAAAGACAACTGATCTGATTTGGACCGTATATCACGACAAACATGTTAAAATGACGAGAATGAAAACTGCACAGGCTGAGTATCAGATGGATTTTATAAAATCTGCAAATTTGTCTGATGCGTTTAGAATTTCGTAAAGATTTTGACAATTATTAAATTTTAGTGTTTTAAGGGTTTTTGATACTGCTAAATCCATTTCCAAAAATAGATTTTAAACACTCTTTTTTGAATTTTAATTGATCAGATTCAAACAAAAAAAACTGCCATCCTAACTATTCCACTACCTAAATAGACAATTTCATTAAATACTCTGTGACAGGGAATTTTGATTTGTTTGACTATATACCAAAAAATATATTTTTTAAAATCGCGATGGAAATGGTCTCGGAGTGCAAATTGCTTGTTTAGTGATTTTGAAAAATGGCCGACTTGAACGTGGACGTCGGCCTAGTTTGTGACTGCAAACAGTCGAGAGCCTTAAAAACTCGTTATCCACCCCACGCTCAGACAAAGAAGTTGTCTACCTACCGAGGCAGTGGAATAGTCTGGATGGAAGTTTTTTTTTGGATTTTTTCAAAATTATTTTTTAGACTATGACCAAAACTACAATTGAATTTTTTCAAAATTTTTACCAAATCTAAGCAAAATGCTATTTTTTAGACTACGCGGTATTTAATGGATAAGAAACCTTATCCCCTACTGACGGCATGCACCCCTCGTCAGCTTGTGCGTGTCCGAGTTTCCCCGTTTACTTGGTTTCCTTCATTGGTTGGTTTTCATCGTTTCATTCAGTGGAGGATTCCTTTGATAATAATAATAATAACAAACCCAACGGTCGTTATGCCCTGTAATCACTCTCGGGTCAAGGATCGGGAAGCATATATAAGCGCGCCTCTCATTGGTTGATTCCCACCTCTCCTTTCAGTCTTCATTCGCCTCTCATGGCCCCGTTTCCTTGGTTTCCTTCTCGCAGCTCATGCATCTGTTTTTTCAATGCGGGGTGCAAGAGATACATGACATACAGATACGATATTTTTCTGAGTTTCAGAGGATCCGATTTGAGAAAAGGGTTTGTCGACCATCTGTACCATGCCCTCACAAACGCAGGCTTCCGTGCCTTCCTTGACACCTACAGTCTCAACAGGGGAGACGACATTCCTGCAACCCTACTGTACGCAATTGAGGAGAGTCGCATCCTAATTCCCATATTCTCCACCAACTATGCACAATCGCCCTGGTGTCTCAGAGAAGCATCGCATATGGCACGCCAAGTAGTGCTGCAGATGGAGGGAAAGGGGTCATCCATTGCCATGCCTCTGTTTTACGACGTCACTCCTGCGCAAGTTCGGCGTCCAGATCAATGTTGGAGCCCATTTGCCGAAGCATTCAAAGAGCATGAGATGAGTGGAATATACAGCCCACACGAAATACACCAATGGAAGGCTGCTCTCTTCCAACTCTGTCGTCTCTCTGGCTGGTCACTTCCACAAGATTTCAATGGGTACATAACTCACTCTTCCCTGCTCTTATATATTTATCGGTTTCTGCTTCTGTTTTGGATGTTTTGTTTTTTATAAACTCTGCTCTAATATTATATATTTATTGGTATTCCTTCTGTATATAATATTTATGTATTGACTTATTATATTCCTTCAAGCCATGATATTCATAATATCTACTCTATTCATTCTGAATATAGCTTATTTAAAGCTGATATTATACATTGTTTCTATATATAATATTTATGGTATTGACCTATAACATTCATTCAAGCCAAGCCATGATATTCATAGTATCTACTCTTGATATTCATTCTGAATATAGCGTATTTAAACCTGGAAATTGAACCAACCACAATTTTGGATTTTGCTGATTTTTATAAACTGTGCGCATTACAGCTATGAAGCAGCGCTGGTCAAGCGCCTGATCGAAGACGTGGCTAAGCATTGTATGACAGGCCGCCGCAGCTGGCGCTCAAATTAATACTACTGGTCCATCAAAAGTCTGATCCTATTTAGCTGGTTTTATCTGTAGTTTCTATTGTTCTGTTCTAATGATCATATATCATATTTGTATCGTAGACTTGGTCTCGCAAATGAAATTTACATCTTTTAAATATGCTTCGAATGACCCCAGAACATATCTGTATCTTAGCGTTGGTGTAAAATTTGCATAATTTAAATGTGGTTTATTTGGTTTTGCTTCAGATGATCACAGATAATATTTATATCATGCCCATGGTATGAGAATTAAAATTTGAATCTTCTAAATTTGGTTTCTCTGGATTGGTTTGAATGACAACAAATTATGTTCATATCGTGGCCTTGCTCTCGGAAGTAAAATTTGTATTTTCTAAATTTGGTTTCTCGGGGGCGCTTCCGATCCCGACGGATCATATTCGTATCGTGGCTTTTCGTTTCAGAAATAAAATTTGTATTTTTAAAATGGGTAAAATATTAATCAAATTGCAAAAATATTAGTGAATAATATAATATATGTTATATTCAAGTCTTTTGTGATCCATAATTTAGATAAATGTTTTTCTAACTAATCATATTATTAGGGTTTGGTTGATCGATGTTTTGAACTATTGAATGTTATTCATAGTAAGAACAATGTGAAAAAGATAATCTATTTTAATGAATAAATAGTGAGGATACATCATTGCTAGAGATAGTGTATCTTAATTAGTAATGTGGTCACAATTTTAATTTTTTTCTTTTGCTAAGTTTTCTGAGTTATGAGGTGATTTCAAGGGTAATTTTTGGCTTGAGAAACTCTAATCCAATGACATTAAGCCATCAAAATCACATGGCATCACATGGCCTAGGTCACAACAACCCTTAACATGGCTTAATTTTTTCCAATGAGTTTCAAACCAATGACCTTCACATCATGAAATACTTTAACACCTCATCACCATCTACTATGCACCCCATGAGCTAATTCTGTTTAATAAAAAATAAATAAATATCAAAATTTCAAAATTAAATAAATATAAGTTTGGATTTTATTTGAAACCCTTTTTTTTAGAATTTCCTTTTTTTTTTCAGAAGAAAAAAACTTTGGTTTATATAATGTACCGGTACAGTTTTGGGAAATAAGCTACAATATGGTTTAAATATTTCACATAAGATTTCCCAATAAAAGATATTGTAAATAAAATATGCATAAAAACATATTGTTTATAGTCTACATGAAAACTAAGGGAAATTTTCCTATATACATCTATATAATAATCGTATCAAAATGCCAGTGTCGTCAAAATTAATAAACAAACTCGAGGAGACTAATGGAAAATATAAATCTAGGGGAGGAGGATAGTGCCCTCATCTCTCTTTATGTCATTCTCCAAGTTAATGTAGTGCATATAACCAAATTCGTGAGAGAGGCCTTTCTTGGATAGTGAATTTGCAATCGAATTAGAATCCCTGAAGTTGTGTTGTAAAGTAATTCGAGAGAAGGACCACTTGAGGTGTTAGATCTGAGATATCCATCCATTGAGGTGAGGGGGTGAAATGTTTATATTGGCTGATACACGACTGATATCCCTTAATAAAGACCTTTGAATCCCCATAAAAATGAATAGTATTTACCAAATTTTTTTGTAAAAGCATAAAGTTCCCATAGGGTGAGGATTTATGTCGTCATATTTGTGCCAGAGCCTCCATTCCTTAAAATATTGTATTGTAGATTTTGATTAATCCTTATCCAAATACCACAGCCGCAAATATCTCTATGATCAGCACCATCGTAAAAAATCTCAGGAGGGATGAACCTGTCTCAAAAGTCTTTGTCTTCAAGAGGTTGACCCTTTAATGTCTCCATCCACATTCCAATGTTGTGAAAAATTTTGTATATGGAAATCTCCATTACCTCAAAAACATATCCATTTCTCGCCCAAGATATTTCCACATTAATTTCATTCTCTTCTCTATAAAGAGGGCATATTCTAGGCCCACGTATACTGACATGAATATGGACAAACTAGTTTTGTTGTGCTAGCTTCCTCATGAGTATAAAATAATTGTGTTTGAGGATCATCTCAAATTAGCAAGTTAAGAGAGGGTTTATGTGTCAAGTTTTGTGTGTCTTTTATGAGCAATTCATTAAGTAAATTATTTGTTAAAAACACATGTACAAAAAGTAAATTGCAGAGAAATAATACACATCAAACACATCACACAGTAGCTAATAACGGAGTTCACCATCTATACCATGCCCTCACAAATGCAGGCTTCCATGCCTTCCTTGACACCAACAGTCTCAACAGGGGAGACGACATTTCTGCAACCCTACAATATGCAATTAAGGAGAGTTGCATCCTAATTCCCATATTCTCCACCAACTATGTACAATCACCTTGGTGTCTCAAAGAAGCATCGCATATGGTACGCCAAGTAGTGCTGGATATGCAGGGAAAGGGGTCATCCATTGCCATGCCTCTGTTTTACGACGTCACTCCTGCGCAATTTCATTGTCCATATCAATGTGGGAGCCCATTTGCCGAAGCACTCAAAGAGCATGAGATGAGTGGGAGATACATCCCACACAAAATCCACCAATGGAAAACTTCTCTCTTCCAACTCTGTAGTCTCTCTGGTTGGTCTCTTTTAGAAGATTTCAATGGGTACATAATTTAGTATTTCTTGTTATTATATAGTTTGAGTGAGTTTAGAGTAGGTTTAATGGTTAAGAGCATGTTTTTTTTTCAAATTAAATAGATAGAATATGTATGTCAAATAATTATATAGTAAAAATAAATTAAAGGATTTCATACATCAATTTAGTATCTAGTATCTTCGTGCAGCATTGGATACTAATAATATTTGCTTCTTCTGTTTTGGATTTTGTGGATTTTTTTAAACTCCACCCTGATATTATACATTTACCGGTTTTCGCTTCTGTTTTGGATTTTGTTGATTTTTATAAACTCTGCGCATTACAGCTATGAAGTAGCGCTTGTCAAGAGCCTAGTCGATGATGTGGCTAAGCATTGTATGACAGGCCACCGCAGCTGGCCCTCAAATTAATACTACTGGTCCATCAAAAGTCTGAGCCCAGCTTTATCTGTAGTTTCTTTGTTTCTGTGCTAATGGTCACAAATCATATTTGTACCGTAGCCTTGGTCTGGGGAATGAAATTTGCATCTTTTAAATTTGATTTCTCTCGTATGGTTCGGATGATCCCAGTGTTAAAATATATAATTACTTCTAGCATGTAGAGTTAGACAACCAGTTAAGTGAATTAGTTGAGTTGAGTTATAGATAGATTTGGTGATTGAATTAGAGAGTGAGGTAAGTGAGTTGATCAAATTCAGTTATGTGGGAGTGTGTGCATGTCAATTTAGGTTAAATACCCTTCATCGGGTTCATTGTATTCAGATTGTGATTTAGAGTGATTGAGATTAATGGAAGAGCCACACCTCATTGTTTCATGTGTGATATACTTGTGTTATTTATGTATTCGAATCCTCTATTGTTTTTCAGCACAAATTCGAGACAAGTCAAAGAAAATTTACAGCAGCAACAAGTGAAGAATGCCTACAAAAAGAAAGCACAACAAAGAATGAAGAAATTTCGAGGATATAGAATTTGGAAGCACAGAAAAATAAAATGAAAGATTGCAAAAATTTTGAGTCATTGTAAGCTCAGCTGAGACATAGACTAGCAGGCATGTTTGAGTTGTGATAAGTTATGTTTTAGCTTAGCGGTCGTAATTAAGAGGGAGTGTTAAAATATATAATTACTTCCCGCATGCAGAGCTAGAAAATTAGTTAAGTGAATTAGGTGAGTTGAGTTATAGATATATTTGGTGAGCGAGTTAGAGTGTAAGTTAAATGAGTTGATCAATTTCAGTTATGTGAGAGTGTGTGCATGTCAATTTAGGTTCAATACCCTTCACGGGGTTCATTGTATTCAGATTGTGATTTAGAGTGATTGAGATTAATGGAAGAGATGCAACTCATTATTTCATGTGTGATATACTTGTGTTATTTATGTGTTTGAATCCTCTATTGTTTTTTAGCACAAATTCGAGACAAGTGAAAGAAAATTTACAGCAGCAACAAGTGAAGAAAGCCTACAACAAGAAAGCACAAGAAAGATTGAAGCAATTTCGAGGATATAGAATTTGGAAGCAGAGAAAAAGAAAATGAAAGATTGAAAAAGTTTTGAGTCATTATAAGCTCAGCTGAGACATAGACCAACAAGCATGTTTGAGTTGTCATAAGTTATGTTTTCGTTTACTGGTCGTAATTAAGGGGGAGTGTTAAAATATATAATTATTCCCCGCATGTAGAGTTAGACAATCAGTTAAGTGAATTAGTTGAGTTGAGTTATAGATAGATTTGGTGACTGATTTAGAGAGTGAGTTAAGTGAGTCGATCAAGTTCAGTTATGTGAGAGTGTGTGCATGTCAATTTAGGTTAAATACCCTTCACCAGGTTCATTGTATTTAGATTGTGATTTAGAGTTATTGAGATTAATGGAAGAGCCACAACTCATTATTTCATGTGTGATATATTTGTGTTATTTATGTGTTTGAATCCTCTGCCTATCCAACACGCAGAACATTTTTGTATGGGAGCGTTGGCCTGAGTAGTAAAATTCGTATCATTTAAATGTGCTTTATTGGGTGTTTCTTTAGATGATCACAGATAATATTTGTATCATGCCAATGGTATGAGAAGTAAAATTTTTATTTCTAAATTTGGTTTCTCTCGATTGGTTTGAATGACAATTTGGTTTCTCTCAAAATTTGTATCATTTCTTTTCGTTTGGGAAGTAAAATTTGCATTTTATAAATGGGTAAAAATGATTTTGAATTAATGGGATTGTAAGAGAAAATTTGAGAAAAAATTGATAAAGTTATGTTAAATTAATCAGATTATAAAATATTAGTGAGTAATACATTATAATTAATGAGTAATGGGCTCACAATTTTAATATTTTCTTTTGTTAAGTTGTGTGAGTTATGAGATGATTTTAAAGGTAATCTCTGGCTTGAGAAACTCTAATCTAAGTGCATTAAGTTTAACATGGCTTAATTTTTTCCAAAGAGTTTCAAACCAATGACCTTCACATCACTAGATACCTTAACACCTCATCACCATCTATTATGCACCCCATGAGCTAATTTTTTTAATAATAAATAAATAAATTTCAAAATTTCAAAATTAAGTAAATATCTAAATTTTGGATTTTATGTCAAACTCTTTTTCTTAGATTTATTTTTTTTTAGGAAAAAAAAACATTGGTTTATAAATATGCATAAAAACAAAGAGTCTTTATAGTTTGCATGAAAACTAAGGGAAATTTTCCTATATACATCTATATAATAATCTTATCAAAATGCAACTTCCACCAAAATTAACAAACAAACCCAAAGAGACTAATGGAAAACATAAACCTAGGGGAGGAAGATAGTGCCCTCATCTCTCTTTATGCCATTCTCTAAGTTAATGTAGTGCATATAGCCAAATTTTTCTGAGAGGCCTTTCTGGGATAGTGAATCTGCACCAAATTCGTTGGAGAGACCTTTCTGGGATAGTGAATCTTCAACCAAATTAGACTCCGTGAATATGTGTTGTAAATTAATTTGAGAGAAGCACCACCTGAGGTGTTGGATCTGAGATACCCATCTATTGAGGCGGGGGGGGGATGTTTATATTGGTTGATATCCCTTAATGATGACATTTGAATCCCCATAAACAAGAATGGTATTTTCGAAACACTTTTGGAAAACCATAGAAGTTCCCATAGGGCTAGGATTTTTGTCGTCATATTTGTGCGAGAGCCTCCATTCCATGAGATCTTGTATTGTAGACTATGATTAATCCTTAGCCAAATACCATAGCTACAAATGTATCTATCTCTTAGTAGCATCATAAAAAAAAATGTCAGGAGGGACATACCTGTATGAAATTCTTTGTCCTCAAGAGGGTGACCCTTTAATGTCTCCATTCACATTCCAATGTTCTGAAAATTTTTGTATATGTCAATCTATAGTACCTCAAAAACATATCCATTTAGGGCCCAAGATATTTCCACATTAGTTTCATTTTATTATCTGTAAAGTAGGCATCTTCTAGGCCCGCATATACTCCTCTTACAAATATTTTCCCATGTTAGTCTTTTATTATGCCATGAAACCCGAATGTATAGGATAATCTTAATAGGAACATTTGGTGTCTAGATATCTTCGAACCAACATGGATGAGTAAGATATAAATGAGAGCACATAAGATACCTGTAGGTGTCTGGTACCTCCACCAAATTTTACCGCAACTTCTGAGCCCATGTGATGTGGTCACCCTCTTGAGATCTACAAAAGCTGACTCTTCCGAATCTATGTATATTCATCCCATTCTAAAACATAGAAAATGAAAAACAGTAATTTTTTTAATATACATATATATTATTTAATTCTTTATTATGTATTGATTTTTCTATATTAAAAAATTATGTATTAATGAATTTAACTTTTTTCTATGATTGATAAATCCACATTTAAAATGAGTTTACATATATTTATTTCTTTTATATCTAATTATCACATACATATGTAATTATTATTATTTTTGTTTAATTTAATTAAGTTTATTTAATATGGAGATGAATTATAACACTAAAATAGAGTTGAGGATATCATTTTTGTTTTTCCTTAAAATTCAAATAGGGGTCAAGTTTTCAAAATTTCTATGTTTTGTTTGAAAACAAATTGTTGTTCTTTTCAACCTATCTATTCCTCCAAGCTTCATTTTCTAAACTTTGAGACAAAAGTAGGTTCAAAAAGTAATCCACTTGTTGCCGAGTCAAAATCACATCATGATAAAAATACATGGGGATTCCTTAAATTGTAGTAGAGAAGGACACCAATTGAGCACCTTATGAAATGTGTGTTTCTCAAAAAAAAAAAAATCTCCCCCATCCAAACAACTTCTAATCATTGTTTTTTTTTCCTCCCCCGTCCAAACAATTTCTCATCATAAAATCTAGGATGTTGTTCAAAGAAAATGGTAGAATATCTTAGTGTCTCTCAAAGATTACTTCTAGTTCAATTATGAATTTCGTGATATAACTCTGATATATTTCATATTCTATATCTCGTTTACCTATTTGGGAAGATCTACTTTACTAGTACTTTAGCCTCTTAATTCCTCATAACTTTCACATCAACATCCTTCTTTCATGCTACCTTTGCATCACATTACATTCATTTTCACTTCTATTGAAATATATCTACACCCTTTTGATACAAATGATAATTTAAACCTGCACAGTCAAATAGGATTCTACAAAGAATTAATTTTGATAAAGGTGTAGTATTAGTCAACCCATGTTGTAAAGTTTTTTTGTAACTATTTATTCTCGCGATTTATGCAATCAGGGGTTAGGATCCACACTGATTAATCTATGGTTATTTTTTTTAGTTGAGGTAGACTTTAATCTATAGTTTATTTTTTATTATATATGTGTAACTCAATATATTTCTTTGTCATATTGAGTTGTATAATATATTGAACCTGTCGGCACAATTAAAAAATATTAATACACAATGTTTACATCTTAATCAATGAAAATGCACTATCGTACCACGAGTGAGAAAATAAAATAAAAATGGTAACACACACCATAGTACCTCCAATGAGAAAATAAAAATGTGTCATAATTAATTCCTAACGAAGATGAAAACATGTACAATGGGTATCGACTTCACTGACTTAACAGGGTCAATAAATGTGGGGTAGAGTGTCAATTTTTAATGTGCGTGAGTTCAAACTGTCTCTATGACTGCAATCATAAACCAAGCCCTGGTTAGCGACTATCTGTCTCTGCGGCTGTCTCTGCGGTCCAACGTTCAGTTTGGTCATTTCCTTTGAAATACTCTTTTACAAACAATAATCAGCTATTATTGAGAATTTAATGGATAAGAAACATAATCCCCAAGTTCCCCAAGTTAGATCTCGGTGCTTGCATACATGGTGACTTCATATGGGTAGATGGATAAAGTATTTTTACACAAAAAAAATTATATTTGTTGTGGCCAGAGGTAGAGCTCAGCTCTCGTCTAGCACAGAAGAAATGTTAGTAACGTTTTGTAGCAAACCATTCCATGATTAAGTGTTACAAGTATGTAACTCACAACAATCTTAAGACCTTTACATCTATCAGGTACAAGAAATTCAATTTATCTACTCCTTTTCTATATTTTATGGGCCATTGCATTCCCTTTCTAATAGATTTCCATATTCCTCAAATTGACTCTAATCCTGCTCACTTTATACTCACTAAATTTAATGTAAACCTTGTATCTCTTAGTATCAAAAACATTGTTCCGAAGTGCTTTCATGTTTATTTGGTGTGTAGGAGTAACCAAAATACTATTGTCATGTCACTTTCAACTTTAAAATCTAAAATACGTTGCTTCACTTCGCTATTTAGGAGACTAATCTCCTTTCCATCAAAAGTTATTATGATAATTTATCACAACTTACCTTCATTTTGCTGATTTTTAACAATAATTCTATCTCACAATTCTATTACGATTCTCATTTTTTTTTACTTTTCTTGTGTACCTTGTTTGGGAAAACTCCCCTTTGTTCAATCACATGCACTATAAGATTGATTCCTATGTTTTCTTTTACTCAAGGAGGTTGAAAATATTTCTCTTTGAAAATCTAAGAGCTATAACAAACCAAAGTATCTCACTAAACATAAGAAACCTTACAATTTTAAAATGATACCAAATGGTGTTAAATTATATACACCTCCACGCACATGTTTTTTTTCCAATTATTCTACTATTTTAAATGGTCTTTCTATGGCTCCCTTCATGGAGAGAATTCCCAATGAGAAAGTTTATCAATCATACTTTACCTTTTTTTTTTAAATTGCCAGTCATAAAATCAAAGATTACTCATACGAGTTGGTTATTTCTACATCAGAATTATTTATACCTAAGTTATATTGTTTACATATAGTTTATTTTATCTTTCATTGTTATTTTATAGGTACAACGTTGTGTACTCTATTCATTGTATATTGTAATCTTTGTTGATATCTATCACATCACTTTCTAGTGACTAATTTGGTGAAAAGGATTCCAATCATTCCTACCACTCACCCAAGATAACCCCAATTTCCACATATTTATACATTGTTTTTTTAATCATAAGCATTTTATATCTCTATTCAAATTTGAACAAATTTATCATTAAATATGATCAGATGGTTTCCTAAGGTATACTAATACATCATATATTTCACTTTGTGTATTACAGGTTTTCAGTCCCTTTATTATTTCTTTTTTTCAATATACAATTTATTCTATGTATATTATCTATTTTTCTAACTTCCAATGTACTTATTATTTTGAGTCTTTTAAAGTGTTGTTATAGCTACCTTTTATATTTAGGTTTCTTCCCATATTCTGGTTATATTACTATTATGTTAGGGTAAAAAAATTTATTTTTACCATCAATTATTTCCTTCGTTCACTCTCTTAGCGAGTTTTTTTGGTCAATAACTAGTATATGTGTAATGAGGTAGTTTATACCAGTCAAGTCATTACTTCCAAATGTATCTAGTGTAACAAAAATGTATTACTTAAAAACCGTTGCACCAATAATACCTTTTACCCATTTCTCATACATGTCTCCTTCCTCGAAAATTTATTCTAAGTGTTTAACATAAGACATCTTAATGAATATCGATCTTATGCATCAAAATAATTTATTTTTTTTGTGAATTAATAAAAAGGTCTCATAGCTATTAACAAGTGATCATCATACAAATAATCCTATAATTTCAGGGAAATTTCATATAAAACACGCATTTTTATCTCCTACACATACCTATGTGATGTTTTATAATTGTTTAACAGTATAGGAATTGATACTTTACTTCATTTACACAGGTATATGTATTTTGATTTGAATACGCACATACTTCCTCATCGTTATAGCTCATAAATGTATCTCTATCTAGTAGGCACAGGATATGATTTATTAATTATCATGTTTTACTAAACAAGGCTTCCAAACAACTATTTGCTCTTGTATTTTCCCAACATATAATTTTTCGTAGATAAGCTTACTATTAGTATGAATCTTAATCGCAAGCGTAAGAAAAAGGCTCACTTTATCCATGCATAACAAACAACCCTAACAACAAACATGGCTGCCAATATCTTTATATCTGCAATTAGTTGACCAAAATAAATGCTGCAAAATCTAGATCTATGCATTAAAAGACATTAAGCAGTAAATAAAAGCAAGAGTGACTCCATGCATCCATTAGACAATACAAGATTGTTTTAAATATTTTTTGTATTTTTTCACACCTGGGAAGGGAACATAGAAAGATGTTACCAGTCCCCCTCAATGGGATGGGTTCTTGTAAGTCCTCAGCACTTCAGATCTAAAATCTCTCTCTCTTGATGGTGTAGAAAACCTAGACAAAAATGGAACTCAAAGGGAGCTCATAATAAAAATGGTAGAAAAATATGACAATGATGGAGGATCAAAGTTAGACCAAAAGTATAGATCCAGAGTGATCTTTAGGCAACAAAAGGTAGTGATTGAATGGGAAAACTCTTCTATTTATAACAAAATATTGAGTTAGTCTAGATATTGGTGCATAATTAAAATATTATTAACCAAATCAAGATCCAACTTTTATGGAATATTTTATTATATTTGTTGGAGGGAAAAAGAATTTGACTTTGGTCAAATCCCTTTATTTGTAAATAATAAATAAAAAAATGATTTATTTATTATTTTAAGGATGTGGTTGAGTAATAATCAAATAAATAATAATTTATTTAATTATTTATAAATGATTTAGTCAAATTTAACAAGGAATATTATTTAAATAAGGTTTAAATAATTATTCCTAGAAAATAATAAGATAAATAATGATTTATATAATTAATTTTCCTGTTTTGGGTTAAATATGACCAGGAATATTAATTAAACTATTGTTTAACTAATTATTCCTTGAGGAAAACCAAACAAATATGGATTTATTCGATATTTCCTCATGGGGTTTCCTGTTTAGACCATAAACAACTTAATAAATGTGGTTTACTAAGTTATTTTTCATAGTGAAAGCATTTTTACTTAGGGTAAAATTGGTCTTAAATGGTGTACTTTGGTCCATCTAATAGTAATAGGTTAGATGACAAAAAAATGGTGTAACAGATTGCCCCCCAACATGCCATCATTAGGAGCTAATCGTATGACCGAAGTATGTTGTAAGAACTCAATCACTAGACACCGAAGTGGAAGTCACAGAGAGAGAAATATAAGGTAGACCAAAGTGCTAGAGGACTAGACCCTGAGGAGGTGAGACTTACAGGTGTGACAAGTCTCTTTTATGAGTGATTACCTGTGCTATAGGCGGCGTGGGAGGGATACCTATGCCCGCCGAGACAAAGTAAAAAGAATAATGTGTCTAGTAAACAATGGACTGAACTATATAGTACATGCTGGCATAAACATGAGCGAGATAAAAACATGATAATAAATCCTACATCCATACTGTGCCTGGGATAACAGCCAGGACTTATAAAATAATATCTGAGTACATGAGATATAAATACAACCAAAGTGCCCCTGTAAACAGGAAAGGGCTCTGAAAATCTGACTGATAAATGCAAAAAAAAAGGCGTTGCAAGCGGCTAAGGCCGACATCATCAAATCGATGGAGCTGCATCAAAGGCTGTAGTGAAGAGGTCATCTGGGCATGTGCGGGGCTACCTAAAGGGCCACCACCTTGTGAGGTCTGAAACATCTCACACACACCAGGGAATCACCAGTACAATCTATTGCATCATTGAACCATTAAGTATAAGGATCTTGATCATGCGGTAAGGAGCTTGAATTGAGAAAAAATCAAGTCAAAGGGTAGTAAGGAGTCCCTTTGCCTGATCCGAGGCACCGAACAAGAGTGAAAGTTGGAACCAAGGTATACCGCCCTCTAGACCTGTCTTCTTTAATGAATGAGCTGATGTCGACAGAAGGAGGTCCGCCATAGGTGAGGTAATAAAGGATCCTCAACTAAGGTATGAGAGAAAATAGTAGAGCGACTGATAGACTGACACTAGGGATGATAATGGAGGGTACTGAGTAGCAGATGGATGACTTCCCTTGTTAGAGCAAAAAGGGCATGGATGACCTAGCAGCAATTGACACAATATCAAAGGGGATAGGGGAAAGTGGGACTAAAGGCCATAATGTGTGACACGAGAGAGGTACCAAGCAATGAAGGATGGAGGACTATAGCAGGATACAAAGGGACTTGGGATAGACTCCATGAATATGATGATGACTCAACTCGGATGCTCTAAACAAGGGCGACTCGATGATGCTGCCACATAGGAATGGTCCAATGGGGACCATAAAGACATGAGTACAAGATGGTTACTCACAAAGAAAATCAAAACGAGCATGGACAATTATGGAGGCAAAACGGTGCCCCAAGTATAAGTGTTGCAAGTGAAGAAATTCGATTTTGAGGAGTCATGAACTAACCCTTCTTGGAAAAAATGTGTCCTAGTGAAGTATCAAATCGCGAAAAACTAATAGATACCCATTTGAGAGCTTGGTGAGAGCATTCCAACAGTGCAAATGGTTTTTCAAACTAAGCTACAGTTTGGCCACAACAGGAGCAATAAAAATCAAGGGTTTCTCTTTTAATAAGGCATTTTCCCTCTAAATTCACTCATTTGCAAGTGTAGCTATGGTGAATGTAGAGAGGAGAGAAGGCCCTAAATCTTTTGGTGAGCGTAGTGGAAAAACTGACCATTGGAATTGAGATTCGTCAGTTGCATGTAAGAGGCCTAACCCTACTTTTTAATTTAGTGGATTGAAAGTTCAGTTTAGGTACCCAGGGCTCATGAACAGGCTAGGTCACACTTTTTGGGGTCTGTTCTGCAACCTGGGTAGCAGGTACTGGGCAAAAAACTGTGACCTGTCCCAGGAAATTACCTGAAAAGTGCAACCTATTAGAGAAAGGGGGTTTCAGTGTTGTTTTTGGCTAAGATCTGGGATTTTTATGGTTGAGGGGCATAGGTGCCCCCAAGCATGTTATGGTCATGCCAAAATTTGTTTAGAAAAGGGGAATCTAAAATTTTTTTTATGATGTGGTGTGCCATTTGTTTTTCGATATGGTTATGCAGTTCAAGAAAGGCAATGGAGGATTACCCATCTCTTTTGGTACTGCATATATGAAGCAAATGGAATAAGTTTCTAGGTTGGCATACATGGTGTCACTATCACAAAGAGTGGATTTGGAGATAATGAACTGGTGTTGTCCTATAAAACCCATAGGTTGGTCAACAACAATGTCTAGGGGATTGGGTTGCTAATGTAAGATGAAGGAATGATGGGGGGTATCATCCCTAGAGTGATCTGAAGTGATATGGGACTCTAGAGGTTCTTCTAAATGGGGAATATTAAGGGCACTAGATTCGACATGACCAGATACACTAGAAGAGTTGTGGAGAATTTCTTCCCCTGGTCTCTCAAATATGGTGCCCCCTTACCCAAACATTGGGTGTCAATGTAATGGCCACAAGGTGTATGTGGTTCGAATGCATGGGTTCGATGTAAGGGCGGTTAGATAAATTCAAGGGTGGTGACTACTTCCATAATGTTGTCATTGTAATAGCAGATGGGGTGAATGGTGGAAGAAAGACCACCTAACGCGGCAAAGCTACCTGAATCATCATGATGAGAAGATAGGTTCACATGCGCATCATCACGGAGAGTGACAAAAGAATGAGTAGATGAAGGATCCACCGATGTTGAGCCCAAGGTGATCGCTGAAGGGACTTTAGGCGAAATAGAAGGGGAAGGACTATGGGGGTCTTCCGCCGAGGATCTCATAGATGATGACAGGTAGTGGACAGTGGCCGAAGACTCTATCATTTTGAAATTCAGAGGGGGAATTTCTATGGGAGTGGATGTGTCCTCTGGTTCTACTTGAGAAAAATGTGCAAATAAAGGGAGTAATGGGCTCGTTGCGCTTGGCCTAAAATTGGCGAACTGCCGCTAGAGAGATGCAGAAGTTCTCTAGGTGGGGACAAAGGTGGGTATAATGGCCATGGAGACCACAAAAATTACAGGTGTGGTTGGTGTGAATAGTCTTGGGGTTTTTGGCTACAGTTGAGGAAGGAACAGAGGTTTCTGGGGCCATAAACTCAGGGAACACGACATTAACCATGGGCTTGAGACGAAGAAATTTAGGAAAATTATGGGTGGCGTGGCCAATGACATCACACAAAGCACAAGGCTTTGGAAGCTGAGGAGGAGCAGGGTCGATCAGGGCAGCCTTTTCTTTAGGTGCCTTCTTGTGATATTTTCCCTTTTTACCCGAAGCTAACACAACAGGGGAAGGTTCCTGTTGAGGTGGCTCAGGCATGGTAGCAGCGGTAGGAGTCATCGAGACAGTTGAACTGGGGTCAAAGCAACATAAGGTTTGGATTGACCAAGCGGGGTGGTTGCGGGGGGAACGATGTACCATACGGGAATCCCCAAGGTTAAGTTAGGAAGGGATAGGGTAGCCATAATAGGTACCGAGAACACTCCAGGAGGGGGATCTAGGAACGGTATCTGACCAGAGGGGTAATGGCCAGGAAGGATGGCTCCAAGATGGTTAAGTCTTGGAGGAACTGTTCCAGAAGGGTAGAGAGGCTCATGGATACCAGCTACAGGTGAAGGGCCAGTAGAAGGTGGTCCAGAAGGCTGAATCGAAGAGCTAGGAGCAGGTTGTAGAGGACAGGGTTGCTAACTAGCTAAAGCGAGTCACTTGAGGGAAGCTTGAGATGATTGCACCATGAAAACATTCAATGATCTTGGATCAGAGACAGGAGGAGGAAGAATAGCAAATGAACCAAGAAAAGAGGAGTCTTTCTAGACTCTGGGTGAGACACTGGTCAAGGGGTTGATGGTTTACTTATTGGCCATCGAGGATATGGTGGACTCAGGGGAGGTCTGAGACTTCAGTTAGTAATATGTCAACTTGTCAATGGTGACTATATTTCCATTATAGGGAAAGGACATCTTGCGGTGAACCGCAGATGGTACAACAGACATCGCATATGTGTAGCTATGACCCAATAGAATGTTGTAATCTAAGGGGGAATCAATGAGCTCTATGTCAATGCGAACAATCTTGCCCGTAAGAGTGATAGGACAATTGCAGAACATGCCAATGGGTTTGGAGGAGTGGTCCTCCCACGCTCGAAGGATGATAGTGGAAGGGTCCAACTCAGGTGATCTGAGTTGCTTCCAAACTGAAGCAAACATCACACAAGTGGATGCCCCCTCATCAATGATACAACGGGAAACATTGGAATTCCAGATCTTGATAGGGATTTGGAAGGCGACAGAATCAGGAAGGGGAGGATGTTCTCACCAGTTAACATCGAAGATGATCAAGCAATCATATGAAGGATCTTCAGTGCCCATGGTAGATAGTAGAGATTTTCATTGTGAAGGGCACGAATGTAGGAGTTCCAGCATTGATATGGTAGCAGGAGATTGTGCCAAATCATCTACTATACTATACGAATGGAAAGATTTGTTAGAAGCAACATTTCAGTGTAATGGTCCCTTAGGGATCTTGGTATGAACCTCTGCCTTAGGCTGAGGGATATTCAAAGGACCATTTATTGTTGAAAGAGGCTCTGTAGAACATGAACAAGGGGGCTTGGGGGCAGACATAGTGAGAGGTTTGTTGTACTTACGGGATCGAGTCTGAAGGTTGAGGTCAATGGTAATGGGTTGTTCAAAGTTCATCATGATAATCTGGTAATTAGAGGTACCATATGGAGGTTGAGTGGCCGCCTGACCTTCATGTGGTTGGGTAGCCATGAATCCTTGCTAAGGGAAAGGATTAGTCAACACAGCTAGCTGAATAGGCACAGCATTGGTAGGGACGAAAGGGGAGGCTTGATGTCCTCGCGATGCTTCTTGAGTCTCCCACATATAAAACATCTATGGTAAAAGAGGACAATCATGGGTGTAATGACCATATAGACCACAACATGAACAAGGCTTATTCGTGCGAACATGTATGTCCTGCTTGGGCTGAGTACCCTGTTGCTGGTTAGAAGTGCTAGGTGCATTCCCCTAGGGATTAGGTCTAGGATTACCAGAGGCAAATTGATTTTGGGTGCCTTTCCTCTTCTTTTTGGAGGGAGGAGGATTAGTCGTGCCCTTCTATGCATACACCTACCCCTGGGGGGGCGGTGGCTGCTGTTGCGGGGGTTGAGAAGGAAAGGGAGGCAGGGGTGGTAATGCTGGAGGATATGGAGCACTAGGCTGTGGATACATATAATAAGGAGGTTGGGTAACATTGTGGTAAATAGGAGGTTGGGAAAAAGGAGGAGGCATGTTGTATCCTGGATACATTCTACTGGGAGGGGGAAAAGTGTTGGAGGTGCTGGCCCCTCCTTGAAGGAAACCATAGCCCATGGGAGGCTGAGCATATGGATGAGAAATAGCTCCAATGATACCATCGACAGCAAGGGAATCCCCTGATGCATTGGAACCATCGGGTCTAGGGAGATCAGGTAAGGCAGTATAAATATAACCAGACTGAGCGTAGATCAAGTCATTTTTTAACGCAATCTGGAGAGCAGCTTCTTCGGTTTGACAAAAATGTGATGCAACATCTTTGCCTATAGCAGGAAAAATGGATCTAAGGAGCCAGTCCATGTAGACACAGTCTTCAAAGGTAGGGGCTCAAGATAGGCTCGTTCTTCTCTGCCATTCCTGGACATGATCGGATAGGTGGGCCGTAGAAGATTGACAGAAAGAATTAAAAAGTTAGGTACCCATGTCATAATGAAGAGGAAGCTGGAAATATGATAGAAAATCTTGGGCAAGAGTCGCAAAGGTGGTACGAGAGGATGAGGCCTGATCAACATACCGCTTAGAATCTTTTCCAGTAAGCGTACATTGGAACAACCGAAGATGGGCAGAGTCATTGGTAATGGAGTTAGATGAACACCACATGTGGAAAGATTGAACATGATTTGTAGGATCTTCTCCAGCAAGACCTTCAAAATTGGGGATATCGGAAGGGAGCCTGGTTGGAATAGCAGGACAACCAGCATCATGGCGTATAGGGTCATTGATCAACTGGTTAAAATAGGGAAGACTGAGGCCTTCCATATAGGGGAGCAAGGGAGTAGCTGGGGCAGTTCCAGTTCTGGTCCCACTAGTAGTAATCTGAGCATTAGGGTCGAGGCTACCACTAGGGTTAGGTCCCAAACCAAACATGGTGAAGGTGACAGGGGGAGAACTGGGGATGGAACCAAAAGGGGAACCCAATGAACCAGAAGAGGAGTCAAAATGAAGACTGGTTGGAGGACTAACTTGAATCCTACGTGGAGGAGTAAGTCTTCCTGTCAGAAACTAAGGATGAAGGAAAATAAGTCTTTGGGATAAATGCCTTGGGGGTGCAATGATGAAGCCACAAACACGACACAAAGGGAAGAGATACCAACAAGGGCAAGGAGGTGTAGGATC
This sequence comes from Pinus albicaulis, assembly GCA_034641835.2. Classification (NCBI taxonomy): domain Eukaryota; kingdom Viridiplantae; phylum Streptophyta; class Pinopsida; order Pinales; family Pinaceae; genus Pinus; species Pinus albicaulis. Next base: position 917,049,737 of record CM076577.1, on the reverse strand, counting down.
AACTGATTATAATGTCAAAACAAGGGAAGATAGGTGCTGGATCAATTGATTACAATGTTAAAGTCTTTGCCTGACAGTGTTAACCAGACTCTTCTTCACTTAGGGTGTGTGTGTTAAGTGTGTAAATTGTAATTTTTAAGCCTAGACGTTTTTATAGAAAAAGAAAAAGTTTGATGTATAACTGTAACTAAACCTGTAGATAACATTATATGAAACTGAAATAACATAAAATAAACAACTAATTATGCATTAATATAAACCTAAGGAGGTGGGCCTCTCAACAACTAGTCTGTATGTCGGTAAAAATCTAGTCAAAACACACCAAAATAGCCAATAGATGTGAAGTCGGGAGGGAAAATGATCTAAAGGTTAGATCTGCTGGAAATAGGTGCAAAAAAAAAACAAAAAGTCAGAGGGAAAATTGAAGTAAATGAGGTGGAAAAAGGCTACAACCTAGAGGGAAATGGATGGGACCCTAGAGGAAGACCTAAAAAAAACTAAAGGAGGTGTTTTGAACAGCAAATAACCAATCTAAAGTGGATATGAAGGTAAGGGATCAGATCTAAAAAATGGTTAAACACACTTAAATTTCAGATGACCTGCAATAGCTAAAACTCTTCCACAAAAGGTGGAGGGTATTGAAGCCCTAGGGGGCTAGGTTCCCACTTTGACGATTAAAAGAGAACACGTGCAGGTCCAAAACAGGCAGAGACAGAGGTAAAACAACCCTAAACATAGGCTCAGACAAACCCGGAAAAATCTCCGAAAAATTCCCGTAGAAAGTTTGGGTCACAATTTCTGACCTGTTTTCTATAGAGGTCGCAGGTTTTGTCCTGTTTTCTGCACCATGGAGGTTCAAGTCACAGGTTTTGGCCCAAAAAGTGTGACCTGGACTTCCATAATTTTTGGGAGTAGGTTTTAGAAATTTTTTTCGTCTCAGCTGCGGCTGATGCCTGTCACCTGTGCAATAGGTCTGAAAACACACGGAAGTTAGAATTTTCAATGTTTTAGGGTTTTATAGGTTAAAAACAACATCAAGAAAATAAAAACAAGAAGCTGAAGAGAAATCCTAGGTTTTGAAGCTGCTGGATATGTAGGGATCTGAAAAATGATAGAGGTCGTAATCGTAAACCCTTGTGGAGTCGCGAGTTTTTAGTATGAATCTTAATCGCAAGCGTACGAAAAAGGCTCACTTTAACCATGCATAACAAAGAACCCTAACAACAAAGATGGCTGCCAATATCTTTATATATGAAATTAGTTAACCAAGATAAATGCTGCAAAAACTAGATCTATACATTAAAATACATTAAGCAGTAAATAAAAGCAAGAGTTGCTCCATGCATCCAATAGACAAGACAAGATTGTTTTAAATAATTTTTGTATTTTTTGACACTTGGGAAGGGAACATAGAAAGATGTTACCAGTCCCCCTCAATTGGATGGGTTCTTTTAAGTCCTCGACACTTCAGGTCTAAAATCTCTCTCTCTCTTGATGGTGTAGAAAACGCAGACAAAAATGGAACTCAAAGGGAGCTCACAAGAAAAACGGTAGAAAAATATGACAATGGTGGAGGATCAAAGTCGGACCAAAAGTATAGATCCAGAGTGATCTTTAGGTAACAAAAGGTAGTAAATGAATGGAAAAACCCTTCTATTTATAACAAAATATTGAGTTAGTCTAGATATTGGTGCATAATTAAAATATTATTAACCAAATCAAGATCCAACTTTTATAGAATATTTTATTACATTTGTTGGAGGGAAAAAAAATTTGACTTTGGTCAAATCCCGTTATTTGTAAATAATAAATAAATAAATGATTTATTTATTATTTGAAGGATGTGGTTGAGTAATAATCAAGTAAATAATGATTTATTTAATTATTTAAAAAAAATTTAGTCATATTTAACAATTAATATTATTTAAATAAGGTTTAAATAATTACTCCTAGAAAATAATACGATAAATAATGATTTATCTAATTAATTTTCTTGTTTTGGGTTAAATATGACCAGGAATATTAATTAAATTGTTTTTTAACTAATTATTCCTTGAGGAAAACCAAAAAAATATGGATTTATTCAATATTCCCTCATGGATTTTCCTGTTTAGACCATAAACAACTTAATAAATGTGGTTTACTAAGTTATTTTTCATAGTGAAAGCAATTTTACTTCGGGTAAAATTCGTCTTACATGGTGTACTTTGTTCCATCTAATAGTAACAGGTTAGATGACCATAAAATGGTGTAAAAAATTATTATTCCTTGAGGAAAACTAAACAAATATGGATTTATTGGATATTTCCTCATGGGGTTTCTTGTTTAGACCATAAACAACTTAATAAATGTGGTCTACTAAATTATTTTTCATAGTGAAAGAAATTTTACTTAGGGTAAAATTGGTCTTACATGGTGTACTTTGGTCCATCTAATAGTAACAGGTTAGATGACAAAAAAATGGTGGAACACTTACCTTAATAATAATTAAATTATTATTTTATAACTTAGCATACATAATGAAATTTATTTCAATTACTCATGGCAAGGTTCTTTCAATTCTCTTTGACTTAGTTCCATAGTGTAGAAATTTATTCGGTTCATCATCTAGTTAGTTACTTTTAGCTGTAGTTACCCTCATAAACCACAATATTGTAACATGTGGCTCTGATACCATTTATAACATATCTCACCAAAATATTATATGAGTCATTTAACTCTAGAGTTAAAAAGGTAAATGTTATCTTATTACGTACAACTTCACTGTGTATTTTTGTTAATAAATGGTGCATGGAGAAATGCGTCTTCATATATTTATGGTTTCTCATTACCATGGGGTTCATATGCTTTAATATGAAAAAAATTCAATGATTCAGATTTATGCAGGAATGCAACAGAATAAACATATAACCATAAATACAAATATGCAGTGGAAAAATCACTTCATTTCATTAATATCAAAGAATTGAAATTTGCTTACAGACAAAATGGAAATACACTAGCTAGGGCATTGGTAGCTATCTTTGAGAAGAAATGTGGCAGCTACAGGCCTCTGAACTGAGTTAAAATGAGGCTCGAGGGCCTATTTATTATATAGAAACAATGGAAAACCCTAAACATCCAGAACCCTAGCCCTAGGAGATGAAACGCCAAAACTATGGGCCCCCTTTGGGTAAATTGGTGTTTCAACTTCTCAGGGACGTAACTTTGGCATACGATTTTCGTTTGACGTGAACCATACCTCATTAGAAGGACCTATCCAAGGACTACAAATTTTGAGTGAGAAACATCAATCCATGGACGCATGTTGCTCCCAGTTTTCCCAAAAAATGTTGTTTAGGGCCTCAAAACGACTCCGGAAGTTCAGGACCCGAAAAACTGCTAAAAGTAGTAATTTGTGCTAAAACTGAAAAGCTGAAAGAGACAATGGTGGGGCCCCAAGTAGAATAGGCAGGTGACCTCCAATATCCACCTAGATAATTCCTCCCCCATTAGGAAGCAATGGTCCCCATTGCGTTAAGTTCCTCGATGAGATGAGGAAACTTCTGTTGAACTTGGTCCATGGTGAACCACTTTCCTTGGTGCAGGAGTTGGCCAGCTTTGACAACCCGATACAGTTGGATCTTCTGCTGGTGAGTGTTCTTGATTTGCATGTCCATGATACAATTTGTGGTGGCCTGTTCCATGCATTCTGGGTTTAACTCTGTTGTTGTGAGTTGTTCTGCAATGTGAGAGGTGTTCAGTAGAGGTGGGAAGTAAGGACGAAGGCGGTCCACATTTAATACTGGGTGCAGACCAAGGAATGGTGGAATACTGAGCTCAAAGGCATTGTTTCCTACAGCCTTGGTGATGGTGTATGGCCCGTATCGGAGCAGGCGAAGTTTTCGGTGGGGTCCAGTGAGGCGCTCCTTCTGCAAATGTAGCCACACTTTGTCACCCACCTGGAAGTTGTGTGGCACCCAATGTTGATCATGGTGTTGCTTGTACTTAGCATTAGCTATGTCCAATATGTCATGAACCTATTGGTAGATGTGTTGAATGCGCTCGATGAAGCTATTTTCTTCATGAACTTCCGACTGGACATGAGCCAAATCGGCCTGAGTAGCCGTAAATTGCATGGCTATGTCAATGGGACATAGTGGCTAGAATCCCAAGCCCACCTGAAAGGGGCTATGGTCAATTGAGGTGTGGAGAGCTTGGTTTTAACTATGTTGTACATAGGGAAGGCTCTCGTCCCATGTGCATGGATGCTTGGAATTGTACATGTGAAAAATGTGTACAATCATTTTGTTGACGACCTCTGTCTAGCCATCTGTTTGGGGATGGAAAGCTATGGACTTGGTGAGCTTGGTGTCCAGCATTGACCAAAGGCTGGACCAAAATGTGCTGAGGAACCTGCTATCCCGATCTGATGTGATAGACTGTGGGATCCCAAAGTGCACCCACACTCATTCAAAGAGGAGTTTAGCAGTGGCTTCTGCTGTGATATTCTTCTTGCAGGCCGCCATAATGACCATCTTCAAGAATCTGTCGATGACCACAAAAACATAGTCATTTCCATGCTTAGTAGAAGGTAGGCCCGACATGTAGTCCATGGAGATGGATACCCAAGGTTGAATAGGATTAGGTAGCAGAGTATATAGGCCTTGCTTCTTGATGGTCAGTTTGGCAATGGCACAAGCAGTGCGGGATCTGATGTGCTTCCTGACATCCTTTCGAAGGTTCGGCCAATAGAAATACTTTTGTAGTATTGCTACTGTTTTCTCGACCCCGAAATGCCCAACAACTCGACTGTAGTGTGCTTCCCATATCATCTTGGCGCGCTCGCTTGAAGTAACACAAATGTGTCCCAGGTGACATAAGAGTGCATCTTGGAGGTGAAAATTTGGAACTTGCGTACCCCCCAAGAGTGCCTTGTATGTGTGGCCGAATTTTGGGTCACTCTTGTGGAGAAGTAGCCAATCAGAAGTTTTGTGCCCACAAGAGTTGAGAATGGTGGTGAGCGCCACGATCGGTGGTCGGTTGAGACACTCTGCAACATTATTGGTGCTACCTTTCTTGTACTTGATGTTCAAATGAAACTCTTGCAGATATGTGGACCACTTCTGATGGTGATCATTCTGTAACTTCCCTTATGTCTGTATGAACTGTAGGGGATGGTGGTCTGTGTGGATGATTGTTTCCTTCCCAAAAATGTAATTCTTCCATTTTCGACAAGCTTGCACAATGGAATACATTTCTTTGTCATAAGTGGGATACTTGCGAACTGTGTCAGACAGTGTCTCACTGTGATATGCCATTGGATGTCCCTGTTGAGTAAGAACTGCCCCAATAGCATAGTCAGAGGCATCTGTCTCGATCTCAAATGGCTGTTGCAAGTCTGTTAATGTGAGCACTGGGGCAAAATAGAGGCAATTTTTCAATTCCATAAATACCTTCTATTGAGATTCAGACCAAAATAATTTTTCTCTCGCTCCTCCCTTCATGACTTGACTCAAGGGCCAAGTGATATGAGAGAATCCCAACAAGAACCTACAGTAGAAATTAGCATGACCCAGAAAGCTGCGAAGCTCTGTTATAGTGGTTGGGGCTGGATAATCCCGAATGACTTGGATCTTAGTTGGATCCACATCCACCCCCCTTTCATCAATAATGTATCCCAGATATTGAACCTGGGTCATGCCAAAAGTGCACTTCTCCAAATTGGCACACAACTTGTGTTGCCGCAGTGTTTGGAGGACTTGTCAGATATGGTGGAGGTGCTCTTCCCAAGTCTGGCTGAAGATTAGAATGTCATCTAAGTACACCACTACAAATGAGTTAGTGAATGGCCGCAATATGTTTTCCATCAACCTCATGAAGGTTTTGTGAGCATTCGTCAATCCGAAAGGCATGACCAGCCATTTGCTTCCACACATTGGAGGGTTCAATTGGGACCTGGTGATACGCAGAGTTCAAGTCGATCTTGCTAAAATATTTCATCCCTTTGAGTTGGTCCAGAAGGTCATCAATCTGTGCGATCAGGTACCTATTCCAGAAAATGATCTTGTTCAGCGCCCGATAGTCAATACAGAGTCTCCATGTCCCATCCTTCTTTTGTACCAACACGATCGAGCTCCCAGAGGGCGATGAACTTGGTCGGATGTGACCTTTCTACAATAGCTCCTAAATCTACCTCTTGATTTCATCGTTCTCCAGAACATAGCGCCGATAGATCGATCCATTGGGGAGCAGCACACCTAGGGTCAGATCAATCGGGTGCTTGACTTGATAGTGCATAGGAACCCCTCTGGGTGAGGTGAAGATGTCCTCATACTTCTCCATAACCTTGTCCATTTTATGTTGTCGTGTAGAGGAGCCCTGTCTGGAGGTCGTGGCCATAATATTCTTCTTGCCCTGGGGGCGGATCATCAGGAAAACATATTTTATGGTTTGGGAAATGAGTTTACTGCATTGTTTTGCAGTAACCAAGGAGATAGCGGTAGGAGGTGGTACCTCTGGTATCCTGTACAACTTATTTCCCAAAGTAACAATAATAGCGTGAGGTCGAGACTCATACATAGCATGATTCTTTCACAAGTATGGTTGTGCTAATAATACATCGGAAACATCAATATGAGTAACGTCACATAATACCTCATCCATGAAGGGCTTGATGCTATAGGGTAGGCGGCACTGTTGTCTAACGCGGAGATCTCATCCTTGGTGAAGCCACCCGATGGTGTATGGATGTCGGTGAGCTGTGGTCGGAAAGCCCAACGGCCGAGAACAAAGAGGGTATTTTCTGGTCCTTGTTCTCACAGTAAGTTTCCCACCAATCCTTGACATGGGGGGTAGCTTTAAGGAGTGCAAAATAATATTCTCCCAGTCGGAAAAGTCATGAACCGAGAAATATCCTTCTAATAGATTCAACCATCTATCTATGGCATCTGAATCTATTTGACCCTCAAATATAGGAATGTCAAAATTTACTTGTACCTTAAAAGGAGTCTCACCTCCATAGTGGCTGTTGGATGTAGATGTGTAGCAGGTGGGCACCCGTTGAAGGATCTGGGCAAAGTTATCCATCATCACGGTCCTTTGTTTTTTGAGGACCTCCTTGAGAAATATTTTGATAAGATCTCCTTCTCCCTCATCTTTCTTTTCATCCCCCATGGGCGTCTTTCGGGGTTTGTGAGGCTAATCTTGCAAAGCTTCCACTAGATCGAGCCCTAACTCCTTATACCACTGATACCAAAAGGATCGAGAAAAAGAAGACCGCTCTGATACCACTATTCTGGATTTATGCAAGAACACAACAGAATAAACATATAACCATAAATACAAAGATGCAGTGGAAAAATCATTTCATTTCATTAATATCAAAGAAATGAAATTTTCTTACAGACAAAATGGAAATACACTAGCTAGGGTGTTGATAGCTATCTATGAGAAGAGATTTGGCGGCTACAGGCCTCTGAACTGAGTTACAATGAGGCTCGAGGGCTGATTTATTATTTAGAAACAATGGAAAACCCTAAAAATCCAAAACCCTAATCCTAGGAGATGAAGTGCCAAAACTATGAGCCCCGTTTGGGTAAATTGGTGTTTCAACTTCCCGGGGATGTAACTTTGGCATACAATCTTCGTTTGACGCGAACCATACTCGTTAGAAATATTTATCCGAGGATTACAAATTTTGAGTGAGAAACAGCGCCCATGGACCCATGTTGCTCCCGGTTTTCCTAAAAAACCTCGTTTAGGGCCTCAAAATGGCTCCAGAAGTTTAGGACCCGAAAAACTGTTAAAAATAGTAAGTTGTGCTTAAACTAAAAAACTGAAAGAGACAATGGCGGGGCTCCAAGTGGAATAGGTGGGTGACCACCAATATCCACCTGGATCATGTCAACAATATATATATATATATATATATATATATATATATATATATAGATATTCCCCTTTTAATTAAGTAATACATGAATTGTAAGTCCTTCGACATTCAGACTCAACAATAGCCCTTAGTATTTATTATGGTTGGTTTCACACATTATATTATTGTTCCAATTCTACAATCCTTAGGATCCAACATTCGATACTCTTCCATGTCGATCATTATGAGTCTTAATAGGTTGACAACTCTTTCTGAATTATCTAGGCTCACCGATAATAGGTTGTTACAACTTGGAGAATTAACTCCACCTTGGAAAAAGAGAAATAAATTGATGGTATGATATCTATAGTTTGGATCAATGGTTTGGATAGGGTTCTACAATTATGGTAGTAACTCATTTCCTCCCATGATGACATTCTACTCCTATTTTCATTGTTATCTGAGGTGAAGAGAGCTTTGTAATAAATTTTGGTTTCTTACGGATATTTGCACCCGAGTCGCTTACTGTTAGATTTGTTTTTTACATCGCCAATTTTATTCTATCTCTCCTATACTAGTTTTTGTTGAACCCTTAGTTAAACTGAGGGGGGGGGGGGTGAATCAGTTTAACACAATCATGATATTTTAAAATTTCTATTACACCTTATTTACACCTTCGTTTCATATCCAACTTAATATGTGAGTAATCTTAGAATGTGAGCAGCAAGTATTAATATAATATAACAACAGACTTAATATGACAGCAGTAGGTATTAAGCAGATGATATAAATCAGATCAACACATAAACATCATGCATAAAGACACAAGATATAAGTGGAAACCCATAAAGGGAGAAAACCACATCTTATTATTGTTTTGATGCAAAGGCAAGCTCCAACTCCCTCTCACCACTATTTTTATACAGGCGCCAACCTATAGGAGGCTCCAACCTCAAATCTGCAAGCTACAACTTGCAAGGAAGCACCAACTCCCTTCAATTTTCTGCAGGCACCAACCTACAGTAGGCTCCAACCTCAGTCAGCTACAACTGACAGCTATCAAGCTGCAACTTGATAGGGAAGCTCAAACTTCCTCAATTTTTCAAACTGAAGGTTTGTTGATTTACCTCAGATATCAGCTCTATTCTGTAGCTTCTCTTTCTGCTCTTCTTTTCGTAGTCTTCTCCGCCTTACACTTCTATACTCTGCCTTCTCTATATTTTCTCTCTCTTCCTATTTGTGCATATATATTTGATATTATATATAGAGATCCTCACATGATTGTTTGTATTTCACAAGGAATTTGGAGTGAATAGTCATGACTCTTTGACTTCTGTCTTCTTATTCCTTTATCCAACTCAATTTTAAAATATAACAACATGTACAAATTTCCATGCTACAGTGGGAGTTTTCTTTTCCTTAGGATACTTGCCTTTGCATCACAAACAATATAAAAATATTTACATTTACCTTTTTCAATTATACATCTCAATTCCACTCAGCTTCTTTTCTGGATTTTGGATTTACTGGCTTTGTCTTTTCTGTAGTTGTTGAGTGACTGTTCTGTGTACCTTGGTTCACTGTAATTGTGTCCACCTGTGAATGTATACCTGTCAAACCTATAATATCTGTTTACCTCTATTAGACCCATGCTTTTATCCCTGTGTTTATTCACCTGTTCACTGTGCTTTTGTGCACCTGCTGCATATATACCTGCTGATTTTAAATCTGGGAAAAAATGAATTAATGCAGATATTTCATTTTTCCATGGTTATAAAACCATACATATAAATTAATTCATTTTTCAATATTTACAATATTTCACACGGGACTATATATATCTGGACCCACATATTCCAAAGTCTTTAAATTTAAAACTCCTTTTGAATAGTTTCAACTACAGAACCTTTGGTAAAATCAACTCTCGGCATTTCAAAACTGTGGTCAAATCATAATAAAACCCAACCTTATGACTTTAGCATAGTATATAAATATATCATCGTGTACGCATATTCCTGATTCAAACTGTTAATAAACTGTGGCAGTGTTTATAACCTTTATATCAACAAACTGTATTACGTTCCCCACTTGAACGTATATAAATATATCTCTGAACCTTAGAACTTAAAGTTATAACCCATCGCACTTTATATTAAATCAACCGCTCTGTTTTAAACAAATAACCGTATAGTAAACCTTAGCTCCGGGCCCACAGGTATAGACGACGGCCCAATCAAATGCTCGTACCACATCTCGTTAACTTCCATGTACCTTGGTTAAACTCCGGGCAAGTCCAACATGTGATCACCGTCCGATGTCGAGCCTCCAAATCAAAAGTATATATAAATATCGCTCGATGTCCTTAGTCAATGTATAACGTGCGATGGCGCACTTTAAACAATGGTTTTCAAATTTGCTCAGGGACGCGTGTCAGTTGCTCTATGGAATCGCTACGAATTTGGGAATACCACTTGTCCGATGGATGGTGGTGTGATGAAACCCATGGTTTCGCTCCAAACCGCCATCATGGTTCCGTTCTCCACTCCAGGTTCCAGTCCTCCACGATCTCAATTATATATATAAATAACTATTCATCGCATCTCACCGCTCTGATTTCTTCTGTTATGACTATGGTTCCACTCCATTCACACTGCGCATTTGAATATGGTTCCACTCCATTCACACTGCGAATTTGAATATAAAGCACAATACTTTGCCACTGGAGTATGCGATTCCCGGAATGTAATTTATGTTATGTGTAATTCCCGGCTGTGTAAAAGATTTTCGGAATAACAATTGTTTCTCTATAATAACAGTTGTGTCTCTGCCTTTCTCCTTTATATTCGTTTCCTCTTCCTCTGCCTATCTCTGCATCTACCTCTGTTCCTTGTAACTATTCCTTTCTCTACATCTACTACCTCCTTTGCCATCAATGAAAATATTTCCAACAGTCTCCCCCTTTGGCATTGATGGCAATACACTTTCTCTGTTCGCCTGCTCTTCCTCCCCCTTTGACTTCAATGGCAAGGGGTTTTATTCTTTGATGCTGTTTATTTATCCCTTTTCAACATTTCAAGCATTTCCTCTCTCTGAAATTTCCTGACTTTGTACGCTGCAGCTCCAAACTTTGGATGAGATATTCATTGGGTTCACTATTCTTCTGTGTTCAGCTCTTGTCAGGTTCACCATTTTTCCGCTGCACCACTGACCCTTTATCCCTTTTATTGACTCCTTTTATGCTGACTGTATTATTTCCATAATCCCTTTGATCCCGAGGACGTGTTTTCATGCTTCCCTTGCTGGCTGATCTCCCCCTGAGAATGATATTTTCGTTTCTGTTCTCCCCTTGAAACTGTGTTTTCTCTTCATATCAGAGAGTAGCATCTACAGATACTACCCCTAATTTGTCTCTCAAATATTCAAATGGCTCTCTAGCAAGTGGTTTGGTAAATATATCTGTTGTCTGTTCTTTTGTTGGTACATATTCCAGTTTTACTATCTTTTGAGCTACTTGTTCTCAGAGAAAGTGATACTTGATTGGAATATGTTTGGTTTTTAAGTGAAGCACAAGATTTTTAGATATACTTATAGCACTTGTATTATCACATTTGATTGAGATAGGTTCATTAATGCTTACCTTCATGTCTTGGAGGGTTTGCTTCATCCACATGACTTGTGTACAACATGTTGTTGCTGCTATATATTCTACTTCAGTTGTAGGCAGAGAGATAGATGTTTGTTTCTTGCTTAACCATGCCACCAGAATTTCTCCTAGATAGAATGCACCTCCACTTGTACTCTTCCTGTCATCCACACAGCTGGCCCAATCTGCATCTGTGTATGCTGTCAAGGTGAAGCTTTTGCCTTTAGTATACCAAAGTCCATATTGTGTTGTTCCTTGTAGATATCTGAATATTATTTTGACTGCAAGAAGGTGATTTTGTTTAGGTGCTGCTTGATATCTACCCACTAGTCCTACTACTAGCATGATGTCTGGTCTTGATGCAGTCAGATACAATAGACTTCCAATCATGGATCTGTAGAGTTTTTGATCTATATCAGCAGACCCATCATCAGCACACAGCTTGCATCTCGTGGTCATGGGAGTTGACACAGGTTTGCAGTCCTCCATTTTGAACTTTTTCAACATTTATTTTAAGTAATTTTCCTGTGAGATGAATGTGCCTGTGTTCTTTTGCTGAATTTGAAGTCCTAAGTAGAAACTGAGCTCTCCAATCATAGACATTTCAAACTCTGATTTCATCTCTTCTGCAAATCCTTTTGCTAGTTCATCTCTGTTGCTTCCAAACATAATGTCATCAACATATACAACAACAATCACAAGTTCATTTTCATCGGCTTTTATATATAGATTACTGTCTACTCCACCTCTTTTAAAGCCTTGTTTTTGCAAATATTTATCTAGTCTTGAGTACCAACAACGAGGAGCCTATTTCAGTCCATATAGGGCCTTCTTCAGTCTGCACACATAATCTTCTTTGTCTGTCAATGAGAAGCCTTCTGGTTGTTCCATGTAGACTTCTTCTTCTAATTCTCCATTCAGAAATGCAGATTTTACATACATTTGATATACCTTGAAATTATGGTAGCATGCAAATGCCAGGAACATTCTAATAGCTTCCATTCTGGCTACAAGGGAAAATGTTTCATCATAATCAAGTCCTTCGACTTGTGAATATCCTTTGCAGACCAGTCTGGCTTTATTCCTGATTACTTGTCCTTGCTCATTCATTTTGTTTTTGAATACCCATTTTGAACTAATGATATTTTTCTCAATTGGTCTAGGAACTAGTTCCCAGGTATTGTTCTTTTCAATTTGGTCCAATTCCTCATTCATTGCTTTTACCCAAGACTTGTCCTTGCTGGCTTCTTCAAATTTCTTTGGCTCTATTTGTGATAGCATGGCTATGTATACCTCTTCAGTTTGTTCTATTAGTTGCCTTATTGTCTGGATCCCTGCTTTCTTATCTCCTATGATTTGATCTTCGGGATGATTTGATCTCGAGGGGGCTTTCAAGCTCAGCTCTTCATCTTCTGTAGTATTTCTTGTTTCATCATCATTCTGGTCTTGTTCTTCATGATTATCTGATGGACTGCAGCAGTCAGTATCTTTTTTATTGTTTGGAAGTTCTTCATCAAATCTCACATCAATGCTTTCTACTATTTTCTGAAGAGTCTTGTTGTAGCACCTGTACCCTTTGATTTTAGATGCATATCCTAGAAATATTCCTTCATCTGCTCTTGCATCAAATTTTCCAAGATTTTCATCATTATTCTTTATGTAGCACTTGCTGCCAAAGACTCTAAAGTGATTGATTGATGCAGGTTTACCATGCCATAGCTCATAAGGTGTCTTGTCACTGTTAGGTCTTAAATGAGCTTTGTTTAGAATATGTACTGCTATGTGTACAGCTTCTGCCCAAAAGGTTTGATTAATGTTACTCTCTTGCATCATAGCTCTGGCCATTTGTTGTATAGACCTATTTTGTCTCTCTTCTACTCCATTCTGCTGAGGTGTTCCTGTAATAGTAAATTGTTGTTTTATCCCATGTTCATTACATAGATCTATAAAGTCATAATCTATGAATTCACCTCCTCTGTCTGATCTGATACATTTTAGTTTGCATCCAGTTTGATTTTCTGCTAATGCTTTGAATATTTTAAATTTTTCCAGTGCTTCTGATTTGTTCTTGAGAAAAGAAACCCATGTCATTCTGGAGAAATCATCCATTATCAACATGAAGTATGATTCTCCACTTGGTGTCTTAGTTCTAGCAGGTCCACACAGGTCCATGTGCACAAGCTGGAGTGGTCTTCTTGTTGATAACTCTTCTTTAGATTTAAAGGATGTCCGAGTCTGTTTGCCCAATTGACACGATTTGCATATGGTATTTGAAGGTCTGTTTATTTCTGGCATATCTCTGACAGCTTTCTTCTTGCTCAGTCTGATGATATGATAGAAGCTGAGATGTCCCAATCTCCTATGCCATAACCATGACTCCTCAAGTTTTCTAAGATGACATGCTTCATCTTCCTCTTTCACAATGTAAACATTGCTTTCTGTTCGAACACCTTTGAGTAGAGTCTTACCTATGTTGCTTGATCTGACTTCACAGTCTTGTGCTCTAAATATAACTTCGCAACCTTTGTCACACATCTGACTGACACTCAGTAAATTTTCTTTTAGCCCATCTACAAATAGTACATCTTGGGCGTTTCCTCTGCCATTGTCTATGCTGACTGAACCCTTTCCTTTGATCTTTCCTGACTTATCATTGCCAAAAGTAGCATTGCCAGATTTCTTTCCATCAAGAGTTATAAACTTACTTTTGTCTCCTGTCATGTGTTTAGAGAAGCCACTATCCAAATACCATTGACTTTTTAGATCTTGAGTAGTTAGAGCCAGGTCACACTTATTCACCTTCTTTATCCACTGGAGGCACCCTTTTGTTTTGTATCTTTTGTGAGGTGATGACCTCCATCTTCTTAGAGGACATTCAGAGGGTATATGTCCAACTTGATTGCATACACAACATTTGATCATAATTTTTGTAGAATTATGAGTATGAACATAATTTCTTTGATTCATAAACCTTCTTGAGGTGTTAAACATCAATATTTTTCCATACTTTCTACACTCAATGATTTTATGACCAAATTCCTTATAATAAAAGCAGTAACCATAGAAGTTATTTGCATACCTAATGTAAGCTTGTCTCTTCCATTTTTTTGCTTGAGGTAGTCTCTTGAATGTTTGCATCTTTTGCTAGTTTGAATTACTCCTACTTGCATGACAATATGCAGCAATGTGTCCCAGCTTGTGGCAGACATAACAGGTGGCATTCTTCATTGGAGGGAAGAATCTCCTTTGATGGTTTCCAAATTTTACATATTCAGAGGTCTTAGTATTTATTACATTCTTTGCAAGTAGTGGTTTCTTCTGATCTCTGTCTTCCTTATTGCATATTTCTTCTTTTGTAGGAATTGTTTGAGTTGCTTCATCATTCTTCTTTGCTTTTACAAAAATAATCTCTCTGTCAACCTTTTCTTTTCCTTTACTTGATTCTCCTTCATAGCCTATTCTAGTCTTTATCATAGGGGATCTTTGAGCAACCAAAATTTCATTCAACTTACTAGAGATTATTGTTTGGGAAGAGTTTATAACCATTTTCCTTTGAGCATTTTCTAATTTCTTTCTGAGACATACTACTTCTTCTTACAACTTTTCTTGTTCTTGAGATTTTTATTTGATTTGCTTAAGTAACATGTCCTCTATCTTCTTGGCTTCTTCAAGCTCTATTTTTAGCTGCTTAAGGACTTCTGAATTCTGTTCTTCTCATACATATTTGAGAAGAATGTCCTTTTGTTTTCTGCATTTCAGTTTGAGTCTATCAATCTCTTCTAGAGCACTTCTTAGCTCCCCCTCAAGATCGACTTCACCTTATTCTTCTTCATCTTCTAGCAGAAGACCTTCAAGTTCTTCTATGGCCATCAATAATAATTCATAGGTTCCTTCTTCACTTGAGGATTTATCTGAATCTTCAGATGTACTACTGTCTTGTTGAGCATAGAAGGATTTCCTACTGAACTTCTTTCCTTTCTGCCAGTTCTTTGATTTATTTTTCTCTGACTCTTGAGCCTGATTCCTTACTTTCTTATGAGGAAACTTAACAGCATAGTGTCCCACTCTTCCAAAATTAAAGAATTTTAAGGGGAGTTTACCTTTGTATTTACCTGAGCCTCTATCCAATTTCTTAACAAACTTTTCCTCTTCTTCATCCGAGCAGGAGCATATGTCTCCCTCTTCTTCTTTCTTCTTTTTTGTTTTAAAGGCTATTTCCCTTGAACTTGGCTTCTTCTGTGGGAGCCTCATTTCATAAGATGTTAGATTTCCAAGTAGTTGGTTCATGGTCAAGGTCTCCCAATCAGTTGTTTCTTCTATTGCAGACACCTTTGGATTAAACCTGGATGGAAGAGATCTTAGAATCTTTTGCACAATTATACTTTGTGGAATTTTTTCTCCAAGAGCTTTCACATTGTTAATAATTTTTGCAGCTTTTAGGAATAAACTGGAAATGTCTTCATCATCATTCATTTTTAAGTTTTCAAACTGGGCTCTATAGACTTGAAGTTTGGCCGTTTTTACTTTCTTGTCTCCCTCATGTATGTTTTCAAGAGTATCCCATATTTCTTTGGCAGTGTCTTTGTGCATTACTTTAATAAACTCTGCTTCACACAATCCATTCAGGATGGCATTCATGGCTTTTGCGTTAGCAAAAAAATCTTGTTTTGTTTCTTTCTCTGTGTCAGTTTCCTTCGAGGCATATCCTAATTCCACAGCAGCCCAGACTTCTATTCCTAGAGACATTATGTATGTCCTCATTCTAATTTTCCAGAAAGCATAATTTTCACCAGTGAAGAAAGGGGCTTTATTGGTTGAGCATCCTTCTTTACTAGCCATCTTGGGAACCTAGGATCTCCTTTCAGTTGTTAGACCTGTACAAAGGAACCTGCTCTGATACCAATTGTTGAAGCCTTAGTTAAACTGAGAGGGGGGGGGGTGTGAATCAGTTTAACACAGTCATGATATTCTAAACTTTCTATTAAACCTTATTTACACCTTCATTTCATATCCAACTTAATATGTGACTAATCTTAGAATGTGAGAAGCAAGTATTAATATAATATAACAACAGAATTAATATGAGAGCAGCAGGTATTAAGAAGATGATATAAATTAGATCAACACATAAACATCATGCACAGAGACACAAGATATAAGTGGAAACCCATAAAGGGAGAAAACCACATCTTATTATTGTTGTGATGCAAAGGCAAGCTCCAAATCCCTCTCACCACTGTTTTTCTGCAGGCACCAACCTACAAGAGGCTCCAACCTCATTCAGCTACAATTGACAGCTATCAAGCTGCAACTTGATAGGGAAGCTCCAACTTCCTCAATTTTTCAAACTGAAGGTTTGCTGATTTACCTCAAATATCAACTCTGTTCTGTAGCTTCTCTTTCTGCTCTTCTTTTCTTAGTCTTCTCTGCCTTACACTTCTATACTATGCCTTCTCTATATTTTCTCTCTCTTCCTATTTGTGCATATCAAATTGATATTATATATAGAGATCCTCACATGAATGTTTGTATTTCACAAGGAATTTGGAGTGAATAGTCATGACTCTTCGTCTTCTGTCTTCTTATTCCTTTATCCAAATCCATTTTAAAATATAACAACATGTACAAATTTCCATGCTACAGTGGGAGTTTTATTTTCCTTAGGATACTTCCCTTTGCATCACAAACAATATAAAAAATATTTACATTTACATTTATCAATTATACATCTCAATTCCACTCAGCTTCTTTTCCAGATTTTGGATTTACTGGCTTTGCCTTTTCTGCATTTGTTGAGTGACTGTTCTGTGTACCTTGGTTCACTGTAATTGTGTCCACCTGTGAATGTATACCTGTTAAAACTGTAATCTCTGTTTACCTCTATCATACCCATGCTTTTATCCATGTGTTTATTCACCTGTTCACTGTGCTTTTGTGCACCTGCTGCATATATACCTGCTGATTTTAAATCTGGGAAAAAATGAATTAATGAAAATATTTCATTTTTCCATGGTTATAAAACCATACATATAAATTCATTCATTTTTCAATCTTTACAATATTTCACACGGGACTATATATATCTGGACCCACATATTCCAAAGTCTTTAAATTTAAAACTCCTTTTGAATAGTTTCAACTACAAAACCTTTGGTAAAATAAACTCTCGGCATTTCAAAACTGTGGTCAAATCATAATAAAACCCAACCTTATGACTTTAGCACAGTATATAAATATATCATCGTGTACGCATATTCCTGATTCAAACTGTTAATAAACTGTGGCGGTTTTTATAACCTTTATATCAACAAATTGTATTACGTTCCCCACTTAAACATATATAAATATATCTCTGAACCTTAGAAATTAAAGTTATAACCCATCGCACTTTATATTAAATCAACCGCTCTGTTTTCAACAAATAACCGTATAGTAAACCTTGGCTCCGGGCCCACAGGTATAGATGACGGCCCAATCAAATGCTTGTACCACATCTGGTTAACTTCCGCGTACCTTGGTTAAACTCCAGGCAAGTCCAACGTGCGATCACCATCCGATGTCGAGCCTCCAGATCAACGGTTTATATAAATATCGCTCGGCGTCTTCAGTCGATGTATAACGTGCGATGGCACACTTTAAACAGTGGTTTTCAAATTCGCTCAGGGACGCGTGTCAGTTTCTCTATGGAATCACTGCGAATTCGGGAATACCGCTTGTCTGATGGATGGTGGTGCGATGAAACCCACGGTTTCGCTCCAAACCGCTGTCACTGTTCCTCTTGGTCATGGTTCCGTTCTCCACTCCAGGTTCCGGTCCTCCACAATTTCAATTATATATATAAATAACTATTCATCGCATCTCACCGCTGTGATTTCTTCTGTTATGACTATGGTTCCACTCCATTCACACTGCGCATTTAAATATGGTTCCGCTCCATTCACACTGTGCATTTGAATATAAAGCACAAAACTTTGCCGCTGGAGTATGCGATTCCCGGAATGTAATTTATGTTATGTGTAATGCCCGGCTATGTAAAATATTCTCGGAATAATAGTTGTTTCTCTGCAATAATAGCTGTGTCTCTGCCTTTCTCATTTATATTCGTTTCCTCTGCCTCTGCCTATCTCTGCATCTGCCTCTGTTCCTTGTAACTATTCCTGTCTCTGCATCTGCTACCTCCTTTGCCATCAATGACAATATTTCCAACAATTTTTAACTATGGTTTAGATTTATTTTTCTTCTCTTAATTTCCTTTTGTGCATTTGTGCAGCTTCGGAAGGATGCCTCCAATAGCTCTTAGATGAGTTGCATATCTAGGTGAAAAGGTTCCACCACACCTTCAATGGTATACACAAGACTATTGTAATTCCATTTTACTAGACCTGGGTAGACTTCTTGTAACTTTAATGGAGTTTGGTTTATTATTTCTCTTTCTTTTTTTCATGGTTTTCATGCTTAAGCGAGCTTGGTTAAGCTCTTGTCACATGAAAACAACCATTATTCGCGTCATCCATACGACTTATGCCATTAACTCACGAGAAACAATGAGTTGTCAATTGTTTAATTTATATCAACTAATTGTTAGAATTTTCCTTACGAAAATGTGTTGAGTAATTTGTTTTAGGGTATGGTTTCATCGAATTCTCGTGTACAAAATAATTACAATTATGGCCTCTTGGGTTATTGTCGAATATTTTTTGTGAAATTTACTAAAATATGAATATAAGAACGAATATATATATATATATATATATATATATATATATATATATATATATATATATATATATATATATATATATGAGTTATGCTCTGGTTTACAGCTGGAGAGTTATTCATAGTGACTACTTTTAACATTTTTGTATGC
This sequence comes from Pinus albicaulis, assembly GCA_034641835.2. Lineage (NCBI taxonomy): Eukaryota > Viridiplantae > Streptophyta > Pinopsida > Pinales > Pinaceae > Pinus > Pinus albicaulis. Next base: position 917,030,375 of record CM076577.1, on the reverse strand, counting down.
ATTTCAGGTTGTCGCCCTTTTGACCAAGTCAGGTTACCTCTACATGTAGAATTATTTCCCATATTCCTAATTTTCTCAAGTTACATTATTAATACTATGCATAGTGTTGTAATCCCAGTTGTGGTTTCATCATCTCGAATGTTAGTGTTTTCTACCTGTTGCCCCTAGGCCTTGTTGGAGATTCTCACATATTTGCGCAACTTCAAGGAGTTATGTCTTTCTAGAGATCAATTTCTTATTATCATTTTCCTTCTTTCCTCCAAAGAATTTCTTCAAGACTCATAAGGAAATTTATTCTCCTTACTACAAACCCTTGATTACTTAATTATTCTTTATTTTCCTATTTCAATACCATAATTTAGATCCTCAACCTTACAAGTTTCACCCTATTTATTGAAAATATTTGAACAAGGAAATTGTAATTATTGTTTCCTTCAGATTGAACCTGGAAACTGAACCTCAAACCTCAATAGTTTAACTACTGAATCACGGAATATTTTGTAGGTGTAAATTATTATTTAGTTCAATTGTTAATTCACTCTAAGAAACCTTTGGTTTTGAATGTTGGTTTCAATATATTAACCCTTTTGTTTAGGGATTTTTTTCCTGTAATCAGTCATTATTGATTGTTCTATTTATGTGAATGTACTAAGTTCTTAATGTTTACTTGTGTGTTCTTTTCTTAATATAGAAGAAAAGATGATCAAATTATATGAAATATATGAACAAGAAATGTGGAAAATCACAAGGCAATAGTACTTTCTAGTTGAAACCCATCAATGTAGAAGAAAAAACGGTAGAATTGTCACCTACTAGAACCACGAGTGCTTATCAATCTCCAAAAAGCCATAGAATTTTTTAACAAATATGGAAGGGTGAGTACTATTATGAAGCATTATAGAGTGTCGATATATAATAGAAATTGTGACAGCAATGAAAAACATTGGATGCAATAGTATAATAAGGAAAATATTCATGCATCATGTTTGGAAGAAACAACAAAAATGATGCATAGTTCATATGAATTATATGAACAAGATCTGTGACAAATCACAAGGAGATATAGTATGCCTAAGCCATGAAAACAGGTCTACCAGCTCAATTGATATAATACATATTATAAATTTACCTATGTGTTTCCAACAACAGGTGTTGGAAGGAGAACCATTGTGCCCATGAAAATAACAAAGCCTTTTACTTTCTGGTATTTTTCCAGTGGAATTGGTGGATGATGAGACAAAATGTTTCAGAATCATCTACAGAAAGAAGAGATGGATGCCAATATGATATTGAAAAACAAGAAAGTGAGTGGGTCATCCAGAAAAAGTGCAGACTGGTGGAGGTGCCATACATGACGAGTCTAGTCGACACTCTCAATGCATTTCTTGCAAACAACATATTGGCAGTGGCAGTGGCAGTGGCAGCCCCTCCTGGACAATGAATAGAACCTGCACGTAGGAATTCTTGTTAGCTTGTAGGTTCATCATAAATAAGGGAAAGTAACAGAGCAGTCGACACAGAAATATCCCAGGTTTACTGATGAGACATGATTAGTCCTCTGTCATCTAGCACAAAGAGGATAGAACCTGCAAGTAGGAATTCTTGTTAGCTTGCAGGTTCATTAGACATAAGGGAAAGTAATAGGGAAGTCCACACAAAAATATCCTTGGTTTCCTCATGAGACATGATTATTCCTTTGTCATATAGCACATAGCGGGTAGAACCGATCGGCTAAACTGATCCTCTAGCAGAGACTATCTCTAGTCCTCTGTCATCTAACACATAGAGGGTAGAGCCGAGTGGCTAAACTGATCCTCTAGCAGAGACTATGACTCACTGTAGGAATGTAATAATGCATTGAATGAAGCTCTATCATTCCTCGTTCATTTTCATTGTTGGCTCTCCATTATTGTTCCGTCCAATACCTCCAATAAGGCTTTATCCCTGCCTTTCAGCAGGTCCAGAAGAGGAACAAGGGTTTAGTGCCAGTCCTGTCACATTTTTTTAAGGGCATCAACCCACCGCCTGAAACCATTTATAAGTTCCAATAAATATCAGTGCCTTCTCCCTCGCTGTTTTGAAGGTACGGGAATAAGAAATTTCTCCACCTATTCTCCCTGGATGCTTCACTGGCTCTATTCCGTGATAATCCCACTCACTTTATTGCACTTGCTTTCGCTCTACAGCTGCCACAAAGAAGAATTTCCCCATATCTATGAGGATTTCATGCTCTCTTACTAGTGAACCACCAGACAATATTATGGAGGAATGATACTAGATTGATTATTTCATGTAAGGCCCAACCTAGATCGTAGCTGATGGTAGCTAGTTCTACTCCAGCTGGTGAGTAGCTGGTTCTGCTTGAGCTAGTGAGGATACTGGTTTTGCTTTCAACATGCACCAGATGAAGCCAAGTATGTACAGGAATATGCAGTCACCCTAGGCACCACGTAGCTTAGTAATATGTAGTCACCCTAGGCACCTACAAGTGTCTTGCACCATGTAGCTTAGACCAAGGATACGACACCTTGTCTCTAGAAAGTAGATATATTTTGTTTCCGTGGAAGCAGCCGAATGCCCCAAAGCTTATCCATTAATTCCATTCATTAATGTTGGTAGGTAGGAAGTTTTGGTTAGAATCATGACTACTAATAAACATCTAATGTCAGTGGATTAATTCTATAATTAATCGACCATGAACTTTTTGAACCTAATTTTTTAGTCCTTATTCATTTTTAGCCTAAGAAATTTAATTGTCAGCTTGGGGAAGAGGCCAATAAGACCTCAAACATGTTCATTGGCCAAAAATAAAAATGTCGATAACTGATATGCCATTGAGAAAGTAGAAAGAGAAATTCAACACAAAACTTTAGTTTTAATAAAAACAATTTCAGGGAGACTAATAATAAGGACTCAATATCAATTGCTATAGTCCCTTGCCTGCTGGCAGGGACTAATAATATCAATGGTCACAAAGCTTAATATTACATTTTTATTTCTAAAGTGTCAAACAATTTGATGATTCTTTCTTATAGTTATGTGTTCCACCTCATGCATCTATGCTCCACATATATTTATACAATGGCTTGTTTTTCTTTTTTTTGTTAGCATAAACTAATAAAAGTTTTTTTTTTTTTTTTTTTTTTTTTTTTTTTTTTTTTTTTTTGCTTGCGGTATTAGTTCGGTTCAAAGTAACCTCCATGGTATTTTAATCAGGCTTGATTCCCCTATCTAGACCCTTGTTTTGAGTTCATAATTATTTCTCGGTTTTTTTTTTTACCGAGCTCGACCCACAGACTCATCCAACTCACCACAAGAAATTGATATTTCATGAGTCTTATTTCTGATTAAATCATGATAGAAATTTTCCTTATATAAAAGTCATAATATAACAATTACAGAAAAAAAAATTACACTTAGAAAGAAACAAAAGCATAAAACAAGAGCATACACATAACACTTATTTGTTCTTATCAGTTTAGGTTGCCACACAAATCACAAGGGAAGGATATTACTCCACCCAAATAATGAGTACAGTGTAAAAAAATAGAACTCCCCATGGGTTAGTTTCAATTCAAGAGAAGTTTCTTAACAATGACCATACTAGGTCTATTGAGATTCAACAAGATGATGAGCTTAGTGAAAATTAAGCACCTTCACTAAGTGGGGTCCGCAGGCTATTTTTATGTATATGTCTATTTTTAGACATGGTGAGCATATTCTATAAGTTGCAGGATGCTATTTGTAGATGGATGTTCAAATGTGAAAAATAGATGAAATTGTGTTTTTAGAACATTGGGCGAAGTCTATTTATATATCCTCAATCTAAAAATAGGTGCATGTCGATTATTATTAGCCCTTAATAATAATCTGACAATAAATATCAACTTATTCTCTTGGAGCACTTTATTTCAGTGAACAGTTTTGGAAAATCAGTGGGCTGAAGGAATTATGAAATTCCTAGGGTTATTGATGGCTCATGCATGGAGGAATCAGTTAGAACTGAAGTAGAAAAGTTATGATAGAGTTGGAAGAGTAGTTATGGAGTTAATATTTAGTTTTACTCAGTTAAGTGAGTTAAACTCAGTTGAGCTAGTTGTATCTAGTATAACTGAAAGATACACTAGTGAGAGTTTAGTGAATTAATTAGTTAATTAATTCACAAATAATAACTCACTAAAAATTTAACAAATACAACAGTTAACTACTTGCATGTTAGTTCCAATGGAGACCCAATGGAGAGATAAGTGAAAGGGTGAGATGGACTATTCGTTGTGACTATTATGATGATTTCAATGCATCTGACACACATTGGAGTTGCCAATGAGGATTACACAGTCAAGGCAAAGAAAACTTAAATTCATTCAGGGGTCTTCTTCAACAGGGATTGTGCAGTGGAGGCAGGCTATCAGGAGGCAAGAAATTGGTCCATAGATATGAAAATTTCTGCATGACAGTCTGTAATGATTGTTGATTGTACTGAGAGCTTGATGTACTAAGATTTTTATGAGATTATTTCATGATCCATTGATATACATAATATATGATATTTGGGGTTTTTAGATTTAATATTTCCCACTAAACAACTGTGTTTATGTGCGATTTATTTTCTTCACATGTGTTTGCAATTGAGTTTTAATTTCTGCAAGATTAACAGTGGAAGGATTCTGTATTTAGCAAGAAGATAAATATTGTTATATCAGGATAATCTGGTAGTAAATTAGTATTAATAAATTTCTACATTGTATAAGAGCATTGTTAATCACTAGAGATTGCAATTGTGAAGAGGTGTTAAGTTTTGTGCTGGTGGACAATTAGAATTTGTTGCAGAAATTTCTTGGTGCGACAGTTTAGAATTCATTGAAATGTCTTTTAGTGGGTTGCAATTGGAATATGCCCTTGAGGGTAGCTCGAATTACATAGCTTTGAAGGATAGGATGGAGGCAGTTCTTGAAGATAATGGACTGAAGGAGTACATCGATAGCAATGTTCCGAAGCCTACTTCTAGTGATGATGCATTACTTGACACATGGAAAAAGAAGGTAGAAAAGACAAGAAGAATTCTATTGGAAGGTTTGAAAGAACATATTGTGTTAAGACTTCACAAAAAAGCCACTCCATTTGCAATGTGGAAGGATTTGAAAAATATTTTCCAAAGCAACAGTGACCATAGGAAGTTGGCGCTGAGAGATAAGCTCATAAAAATAAAAATGAAGGGTGACAGTATTCCAAAATATCTCATGAAGTTTGTCCAATGTAGGGATGAGCTGGGAAGTGTGGGTACTATAGTTGCGGATGATGACTTGGTGATCTTGGCTATCCTTGGGCTTTTGAAGAGTTGGCATAGCTACAAAGACTCTGTCATTGGATGGGAGAAACTGTCGGATTGGGAGCGACTTTGGTCAGATATTGTGCAGGGGGAGATAAGGCAGAATACTAGGGATCGCTCTTCATAGAAGAATGATGATGAAGAGAATTGCGCTTTGGCTGCCAAAGTAAGGAAAGGGAAGGGGAAGAAATTCCATCCAAAATTCGAGGCTAAAGGGAAGAAGCTGGATTTGTCCAAGGTGAACTGTTTTCACTATCATGAACATGGGCATCTCGCCACTAACTGCCCACAGAAAAATAAGAACAAGAAGGCTGCTAGAGCTGCACTTGGAGAGGCCTTAGCCTTGCAATTTTAACATGATTTCTCCTTGATTGCATGCTTGGTTTAAAGTTCAATGGGATCGATATGGTATCTTGATAGTCGTGCTTCCTTCTATGTGATGGGAGACAGGGAGTTGTTTAGTGAATTGGAGAAGGATCTCCAAATGCATATAGAGATGGGAGACGATGGTAGATACAGTGCAACCCACATTGGAACCATTACATTTGAGAGGGATTCAGGTAAAGCATTTCTGTTGAAATATGTTATGCATGTTCCAGGTCTGAAAAAGAAATTGGTCTCGGTCGCTATGTTGGAGGAAAGAGGTTATGGCATTGTTTTCAGCATTGGTAAAAATTTCCTGCAACATAAAAAAATGGGTCAAACCAAGAGGATAGGGATTAAAGTTAAGAATCTCTACAAGCTGGAGGTAGATGGTTGTGCTGCAATGATGGGCAAAGCAGAAGAAGTGGTGAGTCGGAATGAGGGCGAATTATGGCACAGGATATTAGGCCATCTTCACCATGGTGCCTTGAATATTTTGTAGAAAATTTCTACTAGACTTCCCAAGGGTACTCTTGCATAGTCAGATCAGTGCAATGGATGTACTATGGGTAAGTTTGTGAATACCACCTTTCATGAGAAGGAGAACCGTGCTTCGATGATCCTGGAGAGAATTCACATAGACGTGTGTGGACATTTCTCGGTTGCTTCAATATCAAAAAACATGTATTATGTTATTTTTGTTGATGAATATTCTCGTAGATGCTAGTTATTATTCATGCAAAATAAGAGAAAAAAATTCTAAAAGTTCTGTGAGTTTAAAGCATTGGTGGAGAAGGAGTCGGGGAACCAATTGAAGGCTCTGCAGAGCGATAATGGTGGTGAATATATCTCGAATGAATTCAAAGACTTCTGTAGCAAAGAAGGAATTAAAAAGAGAACTCATAGTGCCTCATAACCCACTGCAGAATGGGGTCACAGAAAGGAGGAACAGAATGATCGTGGGTGCTACACGAGCTATGCTTGAGAGGGAGCTAGAGTTGTATGCAGAGGAGGAACTTCATCTTCCGAAAGATGAGCCTCCAAATGTGGATCAGCCATAGGAGGAAGTTCATGGAGTGGAGGAGTCCACTCATGCAGAGCCAAACATCAGAACTAGCAGAAAGCATACCACAGAAGCTGAGAGACTGAAGCTTGATGTGGCATAGAATGTAGGAGTCCCTACATCATAGCGCAGACAGAGACAGTCACTTGACTGGTTTACTAGATACATGGCTCTTATGAGAATGTGTGTCATGACAGAGCCATCTTCTTTTGAAGAAGCAGCACAGGAGCCCACAAGTGTAGATGCTGTGGTAGAGGAGTATGACTCCATTGTCACAAACAGTGCTTGGGAGAATGTTCCAAGGTTGGTGGGTAAATCATTTGTAGGATCAAGATGGATTGATTATGAAGAAACCTTTGAACCTGTTGCACGGTATTCTTCCATAAGGACCATCCTTTCTCTCTCAGCGTAGATGGGTTGGCACATTCATCATATGGATGTGAAGACTGCATTCCTTAATGGGATCATTGAGGAAGAGGTGTACATTGAGCAGGCTGAAGGATTTGAGATCTTCAACAGCGAGTCGCATGTGTGCAGACTTGTTGGCCGGATAAATCGTTCTTGCGGACAAGACCGATCTCCCTAGTGTGACAATATATCAACAAACGAACAACTAAGTTTGTCTTTCTCTAGATATATTCGTTTTACAAATAAATGCTATGAAGGTGTCGATCCTACCTTAGATCCAAATGCTTATTTGCGGTCGTAGTGCTTCCGTCACATCAATAATCCTTCGTCGCAACAAGAGCTCTTTTGTCGCAAGAAAGTATCATCTTTCGTTGATCTACAATAAAAAACAAGAAAATATCAATAGCACCTGTATAAAAAATAATTATAAAACATATCCATCTAGTGATCAAGGAATCTATGAAATAAATGATCAAAACGACAGCTTATTGAAATAAACAATCGAACGAAAATTTATTGAGAAAAACAGAGCTGGTCTACAGTCACAATATTGCCATTGTGAGGGAAAGACATCACGTGAAAGAGTGTCGATACGACAGCTTTCTTTGCATAAACATAGTCTTGCCCAAGGAGTAAATTGAAATCCAAAGGACCTCGAACTACCATAAGATCAATACAGACAGTTTTACCTTCCAAAGTAATAGAAAACTTAGGAATGATCCCTAAAGGTTCACTAATGGTTCTGTTAAAAGCTTTCAAATTCTGCGTAATAGGCACAAGCTAAGGGGAACCCAAAGCTTTCCAAGCAGTTGAGGATAAAATAATAACAGAAGCACCTTCATCCACCTGTGTGTAGTGTATGTCCCTACCACCAAACTTCACAATGATTTGGAAAGGGATGGAGGAAGGAAGACGAGGTTCTATCAGTCTATTCCAATCAAAGGAAAAGACCTCAGTACTTGGAGGGGGTTCTGTAGAGACAGGTGAAATGCCCCCCGGCATAGAAGAATCTGATGTAACAAGAAGAACCTGAGCGGTATGAAGTTCACTCTCTACAGGGAGAATGGGATCGACCGAGTGTGAAATCGAATCGACCACTTGATCAACTAATGAATCATCAACCTGAGTGATATGATTTTCACTCTCCAATGGAAGAATGGGATTGACTGTACTTGAAATTAGATCAATCACTCCGTCAGTTGACGATAGGTTGGGAGAAATTTTACGGTAACCAGTTGGAAATTCTTGCTGTGGAACAGTAAGGTTTTCCAACAATTTTGAGGCTTCATCCATGTGAGGGAAAACGTGAGTTTGATGACTCCCTTTGCATATCTTACAAGGAAACCTAACTTTACCCTTTTTCCCAGGAACCTGACTATCACTCGTTGATGGATCAACAGAAATTTGATGAGATTTTTCTGACCATACTTCCAAGACTTTTAGAATACCAGGACAATTGATAAGGAAGTGGTCACCCTTACAAAGCCTACAAGGGTATTTGGGTTTATGATGCATGTTGGAGGTTTCCTCAACACAACTAACACTTACAGCCATGGTTGGTTGGTTGACTTCTTTCTTATCTTTCTTCTTCTTCTTCTTCTTCCGTTTCTTCTTCTTCTTAGCCACCTGGTTACTAGCATCAACGCTTTTACCAGGCGAAGAGGAAGAAATGGAGGAAGAAATATTAGGCAAAGAAGGTAAAGGGTCAACAGAAGGTTGGTGATGTTGAGATGGTGAACTCTATTGAGGTGAAGCATCCGGTTGAGGTGAAACAATTGGAGTATTCGGGTCCAACGAAGTTGAAAATAACCATATTGGTAAACCTATTGTAAATCCAGGTAATGACAATGTAGCCATATAAGGAGGACCAACATTTATAAAGCAAGGAAAAGTACTAGGAATCTCGTTAAGAGGGGTTCCTTGGTTGGTAAATTCCGGAACAGTTGCCATTATATTCAACTTCAGTGAATTTTATTAACAATTTAAAACTAAAATTAACAATTAACAATTCACACCTAACAATTAAAATTCACAATTCACACCCATGGTCTCTAAAAATAAAAACAAACAAATTAACACGTGCTATCAAATCTAGGAGTCAAACCACACACAAACAGTAAATTCCCATACTAAAAGCACTAGTTGGTGATGAAATCCAACATCATAGAATTTAATATAGAAAGGGCGGTTGGAACAGTTACCCCGATAACCTGCTTAATGAAACAGACTGGCACAAGTTTCTTCACAAAACCATCTCAAGTGAAGAGAACCCCCTAGAGAGTCCAAGTGAGTCTATTCGACGTCTGCTCCAGGTACAGTGAGATCTTTCCTTCACCGTCACCTTAGGAAATAATCTTAAGTTTATGGACACTAAGGTTACCAACAGTAACAAATACAACTGGGGGAACAATCTACGATCCGATTCCACGCGCAAGGGCAGAGTAACAAAGCTCAATCCCCTTGAAGGTTCCTCAACATGGTTAATCCGAGGTTTACCGACAAGTGACCCCATGCTCCTCGACAATGGTTAATCCGAGGTTTACCATTTTTAATGCGCGCAAAATCTTCTATCTTTCCCAATGAAACAGAATTGATTGTTTCAAAAGTTCGGACATGATCTTGTGATTGACTTCTTTAAGAGAAGCTTCCCAAATTGTACCAATTACAATTGGATTTATTTCCTACTGCAAGATTTATCTACTATTTGTTTTTAGTTTCTTTGGAAAGTTAACTACAACCTATTCCAAAGCACTAATCCTGAGCTAGATTGGTGGAAAGAGTATGAATTTTAATTAAGCGTTGTGTTATTTAGGTTGTTATTACTCAAAAGGGTAAATGGATATGAAACCAATGGTGTTATGACCCGACCCAAAACTGAATGCAATCGAATATGATAATGTAATCTTTTCAATTCGATGAATCCTAACTAAAATAAGGAGAGAGTTTCCATTCACTTCCAACAATGCAAAAAATTGATCACTAAGAGAAAATACAACAAATTCTCTAATGCACTAATTTCATCAAGAAAAACTAATGCAAATCAATCCCAAAACAATTTTTTATTTTTGTGTTTTTAAAACAAGCATAAACACATCTAAATTAAAATCAGAGAAACTGATCTAAATCTATGATTGATTTTTCAGAATGTAAACTATGCAGTTGTAATCTATGCACAATTCACATGAAAAGTATGCAAATGTAATCTATGCACATTTTTCATTCATATTCTGAAAATGAGAATTCTAATCACGCAAATGTGATCCATGCAAGATAATTCTCAAACACAAGATGATTCTAATGTAATCTAAGAACCAATCAAGTGGAAGTCAAGAAAATCGGGTGAGAGTAAAAACACTCAAAGGCAATTAACACTCATACACAATTTAGCCCCCCCGAGTAATGACCAAAGGAAATCAAATTAAGAATTTCAAATTAAAATTGTGAAAAGACTGAGACAAACCTCCAAGTAATGACCAAAGGAAATCAAATTAAGAATTTCTCAAAAAAGAGACTCAAAACACCCAATTAACGGAGATTGATGAGATGAAGAACTGCTGAAAGAAATTCAGAAACAAGAGATTTTTGACAGAGAAATACAAATCTAGGTAGATGCTAAGAATCCTAAATTAAATCTAAACTAAACTAGAAAAAAGAAATCTGGAGTTTTTCCAAAATCTTAACAGGGTCTGCAGGCTCCCAGAAGTAACAGGTGCGGTACCTCACTGTTTACTAAAGAAAACATGTGAAACTATTCGCACTGTCCAAAGAAGGCAAAGTGCGGTTCGAGGAAAAACTAGAGAAAAACATAAAAGATTTCAAAATTTTCAAAAATAGAGAAAAACTAAGCTACCCAGGCAGATATCCATCAATCAAAAACCAAGAAAAACTTTTCCTCAAATCAAAATAAAAGAGAACAAAAAATAACAAGTTTCTTCCCCAGTATGGTCGCCAATTTGTTGGCCGGATAAATCGTTCTTGCGGACAAGACCGATCTCCCTAGTGTCAGAAGACAATCTAGCAACAAATGAACAACTAAGTTTGTTTTTCTCTAGATATATTCGTTTTACAAATAAATGCTATGAAGGTGTCGATCCTAACTTAGATCCAAATGCTTATTTGCGGTCGTAGTGCTTCCGTCGCATCAATAATCCTTCGTCGCAACAAGAGCTCTTTTGTCGCAAGAAAGTATCATCTTTCGTTGATCTACAATCACAAACAAGAAAATATCAATAGCACCTGTATAACAAATAATTATAAAACATATCCATCATAGTGATCAAGGAATCTATGAAATAAATTATCAAAACGACAGCTTATTGAAATAAACAATCGAACGACAATTTATTGAGAAAAACAGAGCTTGATTGTGTTAATCTTAAAATAACAGAAGAACCTTACAACCTTAGCCTTGATGTTCGAAAGGCCTTCCCGAGGTCCGAAGCCAGAGTCTCCTCTACTTTGATAAGTCTTGCACTCTTCCTCCAGGAGCACATAGAGGTATGTGATCTTTCCTCTCAAAAGCTCAGCAAAAAGAATTCTAAATCTCAACAGCACTTCAACTCAAATTTATTCACCCAAAAATATTCTTAACTTCACTTCACCCTTTGAGGCTACCCAATGCCTCCTTTTATAGAGCATATGAGGAGGTTAGGATTCCACCTTTAAAGGGATAGAATCCTCCTTCAAAGGGATAGGCTCCTCACATCAAGGGATTAGTTCCTTAAGGTGTGGGATACATGCACCTTACTAAAGCGTACTCATCCCCAAAAAAGCTCATCTAGAACCTTCCAGAATTGACCAAAAATCAGCTTTTTCACTTTGATTTCACGTTTTTTTGACTTTACAGGAAGTCCGCATGCATAACACTAGAAAATTGCATTCTAGAACGCAGTTCCTCTTCACATTACCTGCATACCCTAGCTAGGAACGCAGGTAAGTCTCATATTAACTGCGTACCCAAGGATTTTTTGAGTTTTAAGGGTTTTTTTTCTCCAGTTTTAGGGCTTCGAATGAGGAACAAAGGTTGTAAGACTTGCAGAGGAGGTAAGTATGAGTGTCAATGAGCTCATACAGTCAGCAGAATTTTAGGGTGACATTTTTTAGTGTAACAAGACTCAAAAGAGCGTTGTATGGGTTGAAGCAAGCATCACATGCTTGGTACACACGGATCGACATATATTTCACCGGACTTGGCTTCACCAAGAGTGAGGTGGATGTGGTGGAGGGTAAGATTTTAATAATTTTTCTTTATGTTGATGATTTAATACTAACGGGTGATGATCAATTGATACACTTATGCAAGGAAGATCTTGCAAAGGAGTTTGAGATGAAGGATTTGGGCCTCCTTCATTATTTCCTTGGATTGGAAATATGGCAACGGGAAGGTGAACTATTTGTGTGTCAAGGAAAGTATGCTCGGGAGATACTAGAGAAGTTTCACATGCAAGGCTGCAAGCCTATCGACACTCCTCTTCCAGGAAATTGGAAGAAAGAGGATGCTACATCGGCAGAGGTAGTGGATGCTGTGTTTGTATCTGAGCACTTGGTGGTTGGCTCATGCATTTATTATCTAAAGACCGAACATACCCTGTAGTGGCTTAACTTTCTGGGCTGATGGTTAAGCCTACCAAGCTCTTTTGGAAGGAAAACAAGAATGTCCTGAGGTATCTCAGGGGCACATCTGAGTATATGGATTATGGTATGGACAGATGGATGAGGTGAAGTTGCATGGCTTCATAGATGCAGATTGGGCAGGAAACCCAACGGACATAAAGACCACATCGAGAGGGATTTTTAGTATCGGATCTACAATAGTTTCTTGGTACAGTAGGAAACAAAGATCCGTGGCACTCAGTTCAGTGGAAGCAGAATACATGGCAGCAAGTCAAGCTGCATGTGAGGCTATGCGGATGAGGAAGATGCCAGTGAATTGTTCATTTTGTCATTTTAGATCCTAGAACAGTACATTGCATTAATTAGGTTACATTAAGCTACGATTAATCTTTGTGTTTCGCAGTATATCTAAACATATTGATATCCGGTATCATATTCAGATATTGTGTGCGACGGAAGATCATGTTGCTTAGTACATTCTACGGAAGATCGGGATAGAAGATATTCGACGAAGGTGCTCAACATGAGAAAATTCGGAATACCATAGAAGCAGAGGATCGAGGTGAAGGATAATCCCTATCTTGTTGAGAGAGAGTGTTGAGATTCAACAAGATTATGAGCTTAGTGAAAATTAGTCACCTTCACTAAGTGGGCCCGCAGGCTATTTTTAGGTGTAAGTCTATTTTTAGACTATGTCTATTTTTAGACATGGTGATCATATTTCAGAAGTTGCAGGATGCTATTTGTGGATGGTTGGTCAAGTTGGAAAAATAGATGAAATTATATTTTTAGAATATTAGGCGAAGTCTATTTATATATCGTTAATATAAAAATAGGTATATGTCGATTATTATTAGCCCTTAATAATAATATGACAATAAATATCAACTTATTCTCTTGGAGCACTTTATTTCCATGAACAAATTTGGCCAATCAGTGGGATGAAATAATTACGCAATTATTAGGGTTATTGGTGGCTCATACATGGAGGACTTAGTTAGAATTGAAGTGGAAAAGTTATGACAGAGTTGGAAGAGTAGTTATGGGAGTTGTTATTTAGTTTAACTCAGTTAAGTGCGTTAAACTTAGTTGTGCTAGTTGTATCTAGTCTAACTGAAAGATACACTACTGAGATTTTAGTGAATTAATTAGTTAATTAATTCACAACTAATAACTCACTAACAATTGAAAAAATACAACAGTTAACTACTGGCATGTCAGTTACAGTGGAGACCCAGTGGAGAGATATGTGAAAGGGTGAGATGGACTATCCGTTGTGACTATAGTGATGCATTCAATGCATATGACACACATGGGAGTTTCCAATGAGGATTGTGTAGTCAAGGGAAGGCCAATTCGAATTCATTTAGGGGTTTTCTTCAGCAGGGATTGCGTAGTGGAGGCAGGCTATCAGGAGGCAAGAAATTGGTGCATAGATATGAAAATTTCTACATGACAGTGTGTAATTATTGTTGATTGTACTGAGAGCTTGATGTACTAAGCTTTGCATGAGATTATTACATGATCAATTGATATACATAATATATGATAGTTGGGGTTTTTAGCTTTAAGCTTTCCCATTAAACAACTTTGTTTATGTGCGATTGAGTTTCTTCACATGTGTTTGCAATTAAGTTTTAATTTCTGCAAGATTAACAGTGGAAGGATTCTATATTTAGCAAGAAGATAAATATTGTTAGATAAGGAGAATCCAGTAATACATTACTATTAATAAATTTCTACAAGGTTTAATGCAAGGCATTATTTGACCCTTGCAAGGTCCAGTCTAGAATTTCAACTAAGCGCTTAACCTTTAGATTTAGATTCCACTCGTTAAACAACTTGAGAATCTCTTACTTGGCAGATTCATGGTTTTCTCAACAACTTCCTATTTGAGGTTAATAAGCTTTCAAATTTATTCTCCTCCCTTAGGCGTCCTCGAGCAAGGCTCCATGTTCACAAGGTTGTTGTAACACCCCCAATTCATGTGATTGAATTTTAAAGTTAGATACTTGAACTTTAATCCTAAGGGGAGTGGACCCTAAAGGATAATTATTTTGTGAATGTAATTAAACATTTAAATGAGGAAATGAATAAAATATTGTGGTGCAGAGTGACCAAAATGAGATGATGAGATCACTTTCTAAATCTGTGAGGATGGATGAGGCAAATATCTCCCCACAATCTTTCAAAAATCCTTGAAAGAAAGTAAGTTTTAAATTTAGATTTTTGAGGAAAAATATGAATTTCCCCAATGATGAGGAAAGTAGTTCGGAAGAGGTAAAAAGCTGGAAAAGCTGAGGAAAAGCATAAAACAGCTTTAAAGAGTCCCTAAATTGGGAAGCCTAGGCAAACAGGAAGAAAAGCATCTTGAGATTTTGGACGCAGAATTCGAAACATGCTTTGGGGAACAATAGCTTAAATAAGCTGCTCTTGTACAGATTAGGGGTTGATCTGTTCCGTGAGGATCTAAATGTAGGGCAGAGTCTCCGGAGACAAGAACTAAGGTTGGGAGGTTGGTCGACTGCATGAGTGGTATGTCTCTGAGTTAAATTGTCTTCCTGCTTATTATGGTATGAATTGGCTACATATAAAAAAAACAAGATTGTTTCTAAGGTATTAAATTTTATTAGTCTACATTTAATAGAATTTAATCATCAGGAAGTAACCTGATAATTCTGTATAGTTGTAGAGGAAGATCCTGTAAAGTAGAATCCCACAGAAATTCTAAACCAAGGTTGGTTTAAATCTGAGGATACCTTGTTCTTTCAGGAAAAGGTTGTGAAATTGTTTTAATCTGCTTCTGTTTCCTAGCATGATTTTAATATATCTACAAGAGAGAGAAATTAAATTCACTGTAGTATACCGGAATAATAGCAGGAAATGAATTAAAATTTATACTGTGTATGAAATAATGGAATGAGAGACTCTATAAACTGACCTCAGGGTCAGCAAACCATTCCATTATAATTCCAGAAAATTAAATGGTCTAAAACAACAAGGTTGTATGTAAGCCACACTTAGTATAGTGGAGGAAAGGAGTAAATATTTATAAAAAAAAAGAGTTAAAAAAGACAGTGGCCTCATGAAACTACTCTAATATTATAGCTCTGAAAATGAATACATAGAGTGCAGAATTTATGATTAAACAGTTGAGAAGTATAGGAGAAAAGAGTTGAATTATTTTCAACAGTATACACAGTAACATTTATGTAACCACTATTTCCCTTGACCAAGAGGAAAAAGGGAATGAGTTCCAATCCCCAGGACAAGCTCTACAAAAACACCTACCACCAAACATATAGGTAGACATGAGCTGTAAAGAGATATAGGAAAATGAGAAGAAACTGGCAAATAGAAATATATATACCACTTTGGAAAATAGGAGAATAGAAATTCTAGAACTGCATACATATTAACCATATGGTTATAAATGAGAATGGACTCATAATTTTCCCGCATGCCATTTATATGTCTAGACAGGTAATGGTAAAACAAGTTCAGTGTAGCCATGAATAGAGGAAACTGTAATTATGATACAAGTACCAGAGTGTATATTCCTAACCACAGAAAATAATGAACGAAATACATCAGAAGAACAGAAAAAAATTTAATATAACTTCCTGGAAATTTCGATGAAGGTAACCAAGAAATCTGGAACAACATTAGTATTACCGAGAACCAAATATTGTTCTGACGAGAAAACTAAGCAAATCAAAATTCCATGGTATGACATCATATATACGATTCAGACAGTCCATGTAAATTTATACTGTAGCGTCGTATATTGAATTCGACCTAAGACAATAGAGAGTATATATGTCCAAAAGTATCGTAATACATGCTGAGCCTATCAGGCTAGGGTATGAACTCAAAAACCCTATCTCAATAGAACAAATTTAAACGAGCGCTATCCAGGAGCGACACCACAAAAAAAAAAAAAAAACCACGACTCTGACCGAGTCTCGTTCCTCAAGGAACACTGCGCAACATCACAAGAGAAAAATGCTTTGACGCCCAACGAACCAACGCAACAGGAGAATGGAAATAATCCCATAAGTATACTGACCTGGACGGCAAATGAGACCCATGTTAGCATCCATAACGATTGAAAGTTTTACGGACTGCCTTCATAAGCATGCAAGAGATCTTTGGTTACCTGTAGAAAACAAATTCAAACCAAAATGGGAAATTAGTTATTGGCGCCATCGTGAGAAAACAATGGAATGAAGAAAATGCTCATGGTGTTAAGACACTACCTGTGAAATGCAAATCTCAGGTTTGACGAACTCCTGGAATCGAAATTATAAACAGCGTAGGGATTAATACGAAACTCCCTCGAATAGGAAAAGGAGGAAATAACAATTATATGCAGAGACGGGACGAAAAAAGAAAACCCACCTCATAAAGATCAACTGAATAATAAACGTTCGCCTGAAGGGACGCGCAGCACGCTACACAGGATGCATCACACATATTATTTCTCATTTTATGAAATCGCCAGAGTATGGTTGATGATAACCCGAAAACTGGAAAACAACAAAACTTTTCACTGAGGGTATAACTCGAAATCCTCAAAACAAAACGCATTCACCTTACGAATAACTGAGGATATACTCAGAACCGGCGTATGGCCACTTACGAGCAACCTTCTGGATCATTCAAACATACAATAGGTAAAAATGAATGCGTAATTATTTACTTGGTATCGTGTTGGTGAAATAGGTATGCCATGACTCTTCTCTATAACGGAGAATAGCAAACCCTCTGCTGAAGTAGAATTTTGCAGACGCAGAGGTGCACAAAAAATTGATTAACGCGGAAAAACCGACTCAACTCAACACCAACGGCTTATATAATTCTTCGACAGACACCTGAACCCTAACCAGAATTGATCGCCATCGTCCACTTGGCAAAATCGTAGAAGCCCAAGACACGGATCGAAGGGTAGCAGTGGAGAGTTAAGACTGTCGTATGACATTAATGGGATGTAGATCCGAATTAAATTCAATATGTCCTGTGCATATACCGGCGTGAGTATTGTACACCACATAAGCCGAGCAAGCCTCAACGACGTGGATTTACCATGTAACGAACGAAGGGGTATGGAGAAACGACATAAACCATACAATACTAATCTATTTATCATGACGCCTGATGTGGATAAGATTTACACCGTGGCGATGAACACAGAAACCCAAATCAATTGTGATTATACGCATTACGTGTAGACTGATTCCGACGCCCAGTTCCATATCTTAAACTCGATTAAAAATCTTATGTACAATGATGTGTGGTCTTATCAACCCAGGCGTATATATATTAATGCAAAACACATAAAAGAGTCAATTCATAATAGTATGAACATCGAACTATATGAAAAAATCGATACCCCAAAGTCTATACAAATATACATGGCGGAAAATCGTAGCTATGGATAGTGGAAGGGTCGAAAATGCTCTTGGCCAAAGGCTCATTCAAACCATATTATATAATACAAGCTAATGGACAGTATGGTTGATTATAGATGCAATAATTAAATGAGAGATGTGACCATTAAGTCAAAGGTGAATTCTCAAGGTTATATGAGACCTGTATAAAGAATAAAATAATATAAAATATCTTCACACTTGGAGCTAAAACAACATAGGGTAAGAAGTAGTGGTAGAGGGTTTAATTGTGACATGATGTGATGATGAAACGTATCATGGTGAAAATAATTAGAATTTCATAATAAACCTATGCTTAAAAACCTGAATTCGTGAAGGAATTTTTTTTTTTTTTGTAATTTGGAGGTGTGACAAATGGTATCAGGGCCCAAGTTATAAAACTGGGCTGGTGACATTGTGCTCAGGATTGCTGTGTACTCACTGTGTAATTTTATTGCTGTAACAAAAGTTTTGTTTTTTTTCTTTTCACTGATCTGTGCTATGTAGTGTACAGTGGGGTGATAGAATGGAAGAAGGTGGTGAAATTTATGTCAATCTGCGTGGTGAGCCAGATCCCAATGCGGCCATGATGGCTATGTTGCGGAATTTGCAACAAGAATTGGCTGCGATAAAAAGCCAGAATGACAGATTGTCATTAGCCAGTGAGGAGCAGGAAAAGCTCATGAGGGAATTAACCTCATGGAACAGCCAAGAAGGCGAAGGTTCCGGAAAGAGGAAAACTGATGAATCTGATGAGGAAGATGCTATTAGGCATCAGAATAAGCAGAAAAAGGAATTACAAGGGGAATTCTGAAAAATCAAACCTCCCTCCTATGATGGGGAGAAGGAGGAAGATGCTGAAGCCTGGTTGCTGAATATGATTAAGTATTTCCAGGTTTATGAATATGAAAGCAATCTGAAGGCCAGATTAGTTGTCTACCAGCTACAAGGAAAGGCTACCTTGTGGTGGGAGGAGACAAAGATGGTGCATGCCATAGATGAAAAGACAGTTACTTGGGAAGATTTCCAGGCTAAATTCAAGAATCGCTACTTGAATGAGCGGTACTATGATGACAAAGCAAAAGAATTTCATGAGCTTAGATTTGGACAGCTCACTATCGATGAGTTTGTTACTAAATTTACCAATCTACTAAGATATGTACCTTACATAAGGAAAGAAAAGGCAAAGGTACAGAGGTTTCTGAATTGTTTGTCTGCTGTATACAAAGAGAAAAATGAGTTTGACAACCCAAAAACAATGGACGAAGCTGTTAGAAAAGCTAGATTGTGTTACCAACAGTTCAAAGGAAAAACTGAACAAGGGAAAAGTTGGGTAAATAAGAATGAATTCAAAGGGAGAAAACAGAAACCAGCCTATTTGAAGAATTTTGGCAGAGATCATCAGCGGAAAAGGTTTAATAAACCCAAAGAAATTCAAACTGCCCAGTCTCAAGTGGCTTCAAAACCAATAGATGGAGACAGTAAAAAGGAGGGGACAGTCAGAATGAAGGAGCCCTTGAAATGTTGGGGCTGTGGAGAACCCCATCTTTTGAGGGACTGCCCTCATCGAAACATTCATATTCTCATGAGAGATCGGGAAGCGACAATAGTAAATGATATAGCCAAAAACATACCAACTATTAGTGCAGCCCTGGAAAACCGGCAAGCAGAACATCAAGCAACCATGGTGGAAATGGAGGGTAAGATTTCTGACCTACCTGTTACTGTTCTGATTGATCCAGGTGCTTCTTTGAGTTACATTAGTCCAAAGATTGTAGAAAAATGTAACTTAAAAACTGAAAAATTTCAAGAGTCATGGTTGGTACAGCTGGCCACTGGAACAAAAAGAAAGGTAACACATAAACTGCCCAGAACAGAAATCCAATTAAATGAGTTTCGAACAAAAGTGAATTTGAACATTCTACCCTTAGGGTCATATGATCTATTGATAGGAATGGACTGGCTGGAAAAGAAGAAAGCTTTGATGAATTGCTGGGATAAGACTTTGCATTGTGTAGATGAGGAAGGGAAACCTTTTATTCTCAAAGGGAAACAAAAATCTATTTATGTAAGACAAATTTCAGCATTGCAATTAAAAAGAACAGCTAGAAAAGGACACCAAGTTTATGCAGTGCATGTGGAAGAAACAGAACAGAAAACTGAAGAAGAATTACTGGATGCTATACCAATAATAAGAGAATTCAAGGAAGTTTTTCCAAAGGAAATCCATCATCTTCCCCCCAAAAGAGAGATTGACTTCTCAATCGATCTGGTGCCGGGAGCAACACCTGTTTCACGAGCGCCTTATCGAATGAGTCCTCCTGAACTTATGGAACTGAAAATGCAATTACAAGAACTACTAGATAAAGGGTATATCAGACCGAGTGTGTCTCCTTGGGGAGCACCAGTGCTGTTCGTGAAAAAGAAAGATGGAACTTTCAGGATGTGAGTTGATTATCAGCAACTGAATAAGTTGACCATTAAAAATAGATATCCTTTGCCTAGAATTGATGATCTTTTTGATCAAGTGAGAGGAGCCTCAGTATTCTCGAAAATTGACTTAAGAACTAGTTACCACCAGCTTAGAATTAAAGAGGAAGACATCAGCAAAACAACCTTTCGAACCAGGTATGGCCACTACGAATTTGTACTCCTACGTTTTGGTTTGACAAATGCCCCTGCCACATTCATGTGCCTAATGAACAGTGTGTTAAACAAGTACTTGGATAAATTTTTCCTTGTGTTCATAGATGATATCTTAGTTTACTCAAAAAGTGAGGAGGAACATAAAGAACACCTAAGGATAGTATTGCAAACTCTAAAGGAAAATCAGCTATACGCCAAATTTAGCAAATGTGAGTTCTATAAAGACAAGATCCAATACTTGGGTCATATTATTTCTGAACAAGGCCTTGTTGTTGACCCTGAGAAGATAAAGGCTATAAAAGAATGGCCTGTACCCGCTGATGTTTCAGCAGTTAGATCATTCATGGGGATTGCAGGCTATTATCGCAGATTTGTGGAGAGATTTTTTGCCATAGCACATCCCATCACTTCCTTACAAAGGAAAGGTGTCAAGTTTGAATGGACTGAAAAATGCCAAAACAGTTTTGACCAATTAAAACTGAAACTTACCACAGCCCCTATACTGAAGATTGCAGATCCTGATAAGGAATTTGTGGTATGTACGGATGCATGTAGAGAAGGATTGGGAGGAGTTCTTTTGCAGGAAAATTCAGTGATTGCCTATGAATCTAGGAAACTGAAGATACATGAACAGAATTATACTGCCTATGATTTAGAATTAGCAGCTGTTATTCATGCTTTGAAAATGTGGCGGCACTATCTTCTTGGAAAAAAATTTACATTG
Organism: Pinus albicaulis; assembly: GCA_034641835.2. NCBI lineage: Eukaryota > Viridiplantae > Streptophyta > Pinopsida > Pinales > Pinaceae > Pinus > Pinus albicaulis. The sequence continues at coordinate 917,008,800 of CM076577.1, read as the reverse complement.
ATGACTGATCATATTAGTCTCAAATATTTCTTTTCCCAAACTGATTTGAATGCCAGACAAGCCAGATGGCTATCCTTTTTAAGTGAGTTTGACATGGACATAAAACATATTAGAGGGAAGGAAAATAAAGTTGCTAATGCATTGAGAAGAAATGCTTGTCAGAATATTGATAATATTGGAAGTAGTGCTCAGATTGATGTAGAAGATTTGGTGAATAAGGCAGCAAACCAAGACCCAATTTATGAAACACTTCTGGTGCAATTACAGAAAAAGGAGAAAACTGATTTCACTCAAAACCAAAAAGGGCTGATCTGTTATAAAAACAGATTGTATATTCCCAATGTAGAGTCCTTAAAAAGGGAAATTCTGGATGAATACCACAAACAACCTTATGCAGGACATCCAGGATATCAGAAAATGTTAACAGCCCTGAAAAATAAGTTGTTTTGGCCAGGAATGAAGAGAGATGTAGCAGAATATTTAAGTAGATGCATGGAATGTCAATTAGTTAAGGTTGAACATCAGCATCCTGCCAGCCTTCTGAACCCTTTGCCCATTGCAGAATGGAAGTGGGAAACAGTTTCCATGGACTTCATTACGGGGTTACCCAAAACCAAATACCAGCATGATTCTGTAATGGTAGTAGTAGACACTTTAACCAAAGCTGCTCACTTTATACCAGTGAAATCCACCTTTGGAACAACTCAAGTAGTGAATGTGTTCCTCAAGGAGGTAGTAAGGCTCCATGGGGTTCCTAAGGTGATTGTTTCTGATAGGGATGCTAAGTTCATAGCAGCCTTTTGGAAGGGATTATTTGGAGAAATGGGCACTAAATTGAATTTCAGCACTACTTACCACCCTCAGACTGATGGTCAAACGGAAAGAACAAATCAAATTTTGGAGGACATGTTGAGAATGTATGTGATGGATAGACCCTCAAAGTGGGAAGATTTCTTACATTTAGCTAAATTTTCCTATAATAACAGCTACCAAGCCTCCATCAAAATGAGTCCGTTTGAGGCACTGTATGGAAGGAAGTGTCGTACTCCTTTGAGTTGGAGTCAGCCAGAAGACAAACTAATGTGGGGACCAGATGATTTACAAGAAATGGAAAGAATTTTCAAACATATACAAAAGAACATCAAGACAACACAAGATCGCCAGAAGAATTATGCGGATAAGAAAAGAGTGCATAGAGAATTTAAAGTTGGGGAGCATGTATATTTGCGTATTAAACCCAAAAAGAGCACCCTTTATGCTGGGAGTTGTGCAAAATTGGCCCCTAGATACTGTGGTCCTTTTGAAGTAATAGAAAGGGTGGGACCAGTGGCTTACAAGCTGGCCTTACCACGCCATGTTAGAGTTCATGATGTATTTCATGTTTCATTGTTAAAAATATATGTGCATGATGCTTCTCACATAGTTGATTGGAATGTTGTACAGGTGGAATCAGAAGGGGAGTTTCTGCCAGAACCGCTTCAAATATTGGAGCGGGAAGAAATTGAATTGAGAAGCAGAACGGTAGCAAGAGTAAAGGTGCAGTGGAAGCACTTTACTATTGAAGAAGCTACCTGGGAACGAGAGATTGAAATGATGGAAAAATATCCATTTTTATTTGCAAAATGAACTCTAGTAGTTGAATAACAACACCGAGGATGGTGTTTATTTTCAGAGGGGGAATATGTAACACCCCCAATTCATGTGATTGAATTTTAAAGTTAGATACTTGAACTTTAATCCTAAGGGGAGTGGACCCCAAAGGATAATTATTTTGTGAATGTAATTAAACATTTAAATGAGGAAATGAATAAAATATTGTGGTGCAGAGTGACCAAAATGAGATGATGAGAACACTTGCTAAATCTGTGAGGATGGATGAGGCAAATATTTCCCCACGATCTTTCAAAAATCCTTGAAAGAAAGTAAGTTTTAAATTTAGATTTTTGAGGAAAAATCTGAATTTCCCCAATGATGAGGAAAGTAGTTGGGAAGAGGTAAAAAGCTGGAAAAGCTGAGGAAAAGCATAAAACAGCTTTAAAGAGTCCATAAATTGGGAAGCCTAGGCAAACAGGAAGAAAAGCATCCTGAGATTCTGGACGCAGAATTAGAAACATGCTTTGGGGAACAATAGCTTAAATAAGCTGCTCTTGTACAAATTAGGGGTTGATCTGTTCCAGTAGGTGATCTTAGCTCGGGGGTGAGTTCTAGGAGACATAAGAACTCTAAGGTTGGGAGGTTGGTCGACTACATGAGTGGTATGTCTCTGAGTTAAATTTTCTTCCTGTTTATTATGGTATGAATTGGCTACATATAAAAGCAAAATTTGTCTCTAAGGTATTAAATTTTATTAGTCTACATTTAACAGAATTTAATCATTCGGCCGTAACCTGATAGTTCTGTATAGTTGTAGAGGAAGATCCTGTAAAGTAGAATCCCACAGAAAGTCTAAACCAAGGTTGGTTTAAATATGAGGATACCTTATTCTTTCAGGAAAATGTTGTGAAATTGTTTTAATCTACTTCTCTTTCTTAGCATGATTTTAATATATCTACAAGAGAGAGAAATTGAATTCACTGTAGTATACTGGAATAACAGCATGAAATGAATTAAAATTTATACTGTGTATGAAAGAATGGAATGAGAGACTCTATAAAATGACCCCATGGTCAGCAAACCATTCCATTATATTCCAGAAAATTAAATGGTCTGAAACAACAAGGTTGTATGTAAGCCACACTTAGCATAGGGGAGGAAAGGAGTAAATATTTAAAAAAAAAAAAAAAGAGTTAACAGAGATAGTGGCCTCATGAAACTACTCTAATATTTTAGCACTGAAAATGAATACATAGAGTACAGAATTCATGAATAAATAGTTGAGAATTATAGGAGCAAAGAGTTGAATTATTTTCAACAGTATACACAGTAACATTTATGTAACCACTATTTCCCTTGACCAAGAGGAAAAAGGGAATGAGTTCCAATCCCCAGGACAAGCTCTACAGAAACACCTACCACCAGACATATAGGTAGACACGAGCTGTAAAGAGATATAGGAAAATGAGAAGAAACTGGAAAATAGAAATATATATACCACTTTGGAAAATAGGAGAATATAAATTCTAGAACTGCATACATATTAACCATATGGTTATAAATGAGAATGGACTCATAATTTTCCCGCATGCCATTTATATGTCTAGACAGATAATGGTAAAACAAGTTCAGTGTAGCCATGAAAAGAGGAAACTGTAATTATGATACAAGTACCAGAGTGTAGATTCCTAACCACAGAAAATAATGAACGAAATACATCAAAAGAATAGAAAAAAATTTAATATAACTTTCTGGAAATTCCGATGAAGGTAACCAAGAAATCTGGAACAAAATTAGTATTACCGAGAACCAAACATTGTTCTAACGAGCAAACTAAGCAAATCAAAATTCCATGGTATGACATCATATATACGATTCAGACAGTCCATGTAAATTTATACTGTAGCGTCGTATATTGAATTCGACCTAAGACAATAGGGAGTATATATGTCCAAAAGTATCATAATACATGCTGAGCCTATCAGGCTAGGGTATGAACTCAAAACCCCTATCTCAATAGAACAAATTTAAACAAGCGCCATCCAGGAGCGACACCACAAAAAAAAAAAAAACCACGACTCTGACCGAGTCTCGTTCCTCAAGGAACACTGCGCAACATCACAAGAGAACAATTCTTCGACGCCCAACGAACCAACGCAATAGGAGAATGGAAATAATCCCATAAGTATACCGACCTGGACGGCAAAGGAGACCCATATTAGCATCCATAACGATTGAAAGGTTTACGGAATGCCTTCATAAGCATGCAAGAGATCTTTGGTTACCTGTAGAAAACAAATTCAAACCAAAATGAGAAATTAGCCATTTGCGCCATCGTGAGAAAACAATGGAATGAAGAAAATGCTCATGGTGTTAAGACACTACCTGTGAAATGCAAATCTCAGGTTCGACGAACTCCTGGAATCGAAATTATAAACAGCGTAGGGATTAATACGAAACTCCCTCGAATAGGAAAAGGAGGAAATAACAATTATATGCAGAGACGGGACGAAAAAAGAAAACCCACCTCATAAATATCAACTGAATAGTAAATGTTCGCCTGAAGGGACGCGAAGCACGCTACACATGAAGCATCACACATATTAGTTCTCATTTTATGAAATCGCGAGAGTATGGTCGATGATAACCCGAAAACTGGAAAACAACAAAACTTTTCACTGAGGGTATAACTCGAAATCCTCAAAACAAAACGCATTCACCTTACGAATAACTGAGGATATACTCAGAACCGGTGTATGGCCAATTACGAGCAACCTTCTGGATCATTCAAACATACGATAGGTAAAAATGAATGCGTAAGTATTTACCTGGTATCGTGTTGGTGAAACAGGTACGCCATGACTCTTCTCTGTAACGGAGAATAGAAAACCCTCTGCTGAAGTAGAATTTTGCAGACGCAGAGGTGCACAAAAAATTGATTAACGCTGAAAAACCGACTCAACTCAACACCAACGGCTTATATAATTCTTCGACAGACACCTGAACCCTAACCAAAATTGATCGCCATCGTCCACTTGGAAAAATCGTAGAAGCCCAAGACACGGATCGAAGGGTAGTAGTGGAGAGTTAAGACTGTCGTATGACATTAATGGGATGTAGATCCGAATTAAATTCAATATGTCCTGTGCATATACCGGCGTGAGTATTGTACATTACGTAAGCCGAGCAAGCCTCAGCGACGTGGATTTACCATGTAATGAACGAAGGGGTATGGAGAAACGACATAAACCATACAATACTAATCTATTTATCATGACGCCTGACGTGGATAAGATTTACACCGTGGCGATGAACACAGAAACCCAAATCAATTGTGATTATACGCATTACGTGTAGACTGATTCCGACGCCCAGTTCCATATCTTAAACTCGATTAAAAATCTTATGTACAATGATGTGTGGTCATATCAACCCAGGCGTATATATATTAATGCCAAACGCATAAAAGAGTCAATTCATAATAGTATGAACATCGAACTATATGAAAAAATCGATACCCCAAAGTCTATACAAATATACATGGCGGAAAATCGTAGCTATGGATAGTGGAAGGTTCGAAAATGCTCTTGGCCAAAGGCTCATTCAAACCATATTATATAATACATGCTAATGGACCGTATGGTTGATTATAGATGCAATAATTAAATGAGATATGTGACCATTAAGTCAAAGGTGAATTCTCAAGGTTATATGAGACCTGTATAAAGAATAAAATCATATAAAATATCTTCACACTTGGAGCTAAAACAACATAGGGTAAGAAGTAGTGGTAGAGGGTTTAATTGCGACATGATGTGATGATGAAACGTATCATGGTGAAAAGAATTAGAATGTCATAATAAACCTATGCTTAAAAACCTGAATTCGTGAAGCAAATTTTTTTTTTTTTGTAATTTGGAGGTGTGACAGTTGTCTCAAGATTTTTTCCTCTCACCTTCTTGGATCCTTTTTCCCTAACTCAGAGCATGTGTCTCTAGGGAGACAAATATCTGCAGTTAACCTCCTCTACCCATAACTATCTTTTATTTTTCTAGCATGTGAAACTCTTTCAACATAATTTTCCATCGTCATTTCCATTTTTATCCATAAACAATACTTATTATTTAAATTTAGAAAGATAACATGGCCCACACTTGGTCAAGTGACTTTAGCAAAAGTAAATTAGAATATTTACAATTTAGTGAGGGGTATTACATTTGCAAATAAAGAGATTTGACCCATATCAATGTTTCCTAGATCCGTCCATAGTTAAGATGGATCTTTGCTAGTTTTATCTAAAGTGGCATTGAAATATTTTATTTTTGGTCAACATTAAATATATAAGTATATACTAAGTTCATATTGAAATATATTGTTAACATGGATATCTTAAACATTTTGTTTAAGTCTCACATTAAAAAAAAAAGATACAAATTTTCATGGAAAGTGAAAATATAACTTTTTTTTATTAATTACTTTAACTATAAATAAAGTTGATATTAAATTATGTTATTTAATATGGAAATTAAAATATTTTATTATTATTGAGATGATATGTATGTATATACATAACAAATCCACTTTGAGCATGGAATGAATTACACATCTCCTCAACTACATAATGCATCTCTCGATACAATAATAACTAGAATTAAAATACAATTAAGATAACTTTCTTAATTCTCTATCTAAATTGAAAAAGTTGTATTTTGTTTTAAGAAAAGTAGTTGTGATATATTTCCAACAAAAATACAATGTATATCAAAAGCAAATTTCAACTTTATGATGAATCTTGTTTTTTATTTTATGGGGTTATGCATTAATTACTTCTTTTATAGTTATAATAACTTGAAGAGAGAGCCCTTCTATGGTGAGAAATATTTCATGTGAAAAATAAAAATTATGTAAAATTAATAAATCGCATGTTTAAATGTTTTTGTAATATTTCATTTTCCTCGTATAGTCAAAATGGACAGAATCTACCCATGGTATTTCCCATGCTATCTTCCAATGTTATTTTCCTTCATTTTTTGAGGGAAAACAATAAAATAAGGTTTCTGGAGAGTCCATCAATCCTACAAAAGGGGATAGGAGCAAGGAATTTGGATCATCCTGAGTTTTTCTATCTTATTGTGGGGTTGTTGAGAACTTGGTGTGACGAGTTCTAGCCATATCCAGGGATGAAATTCCTGCTATGGCATTTGTCTGAAGGATACATCCGGGATTCACAAGTGTGCTTCAGTGTCCTAGATTGGTCATTGATGAGTAGTCATACATTCCATTGGAAGGGGCTTCACTATGACTTGTATAGGCATGTATCATTGTTTCCAGTTATTAATATAAATAAAAGACTTCATTTTTGTATCCCTTTTGTGTTGAGTGTTTTTTATTGCAATAATTTTAATTACAACACTAAATTGTGCCACATCTATTAAAAATTTTGACAATTGAGATCTTATAGTGATATCAGAGGGAGTGTCTTATCCAACTTGATGGTTTATTGTAGATCAACTTTGGGAAAGATCAAGCGTCTAAGAGAAACTAGTATTCGATGATCATCCATAATCACCCTATCTAGAATCTCAACAGTTTTGATGGCTCTCTGAAACTACTCTAATTGACTTATAATTGTTAAATTTTACTATGGGGTTCAAGATGCCATTGTGATTACCATTTTTGCAGGTAATTTTGAAGATCATGTTATAGTTTCTTGTGGTGGAAAATTTTATGAAGAGACTAAATAAATGATATTTTAGAGAAATTATTTTAAAGGGGCATTTTTTTTTTTTTGTGTTGGAAAAAATATATTTCAAGATTATATTTAAGTCAAAATTATTTAAATTATTTTTTCTAAGAAAAGAGAAAATATTCAAAAAAGGGTTCAAAACAAAAATTATAAGGACCAAATTACTAGTTGGAATACAAGTTGGTCAGATAGTTATTTTAATCTTCCAAGGGCTCGATTCTTATTTTGAAATATGAAGCTTAGAGCCTTTAGATGACATTATTAACCTCCTAAATTGCAATAAATTTATCAATCACATGGCCAAAAATGTCAGAGAAGCTGATTTAGAGACTTCCATAGTGTAGTATGGCCAGATAAAAGAGCTGAGCACCTCTGTGGAGAAAAATGTCATCATAAAAAGGGCTATGTATAGAAAGCACGTCGAGAGACCATATTCATCAACATCATGGTAAAAAAATTCTAGTTGTGAGGGTCGCAAGGCCATGCAACTGTCGCGTTGGGAGGTTCGAAAGGCCACAATCATCAGCCTCAAGGTAAAAAGGTCAATTCTTTGGGTTCCACAGTTTATAATGATTGTTGGATCCCCAAAAATCTCTGAATCTAAAAAATAATCATAGTAATTTTGGGGTCGATTTCCATAAATTTTTCTTCCCAACATTACCCATGGTGCCATCCAGATCTGAGTGATTCACAATTTGATCTTGTTCGACAATCTTCCATCGAATGGAATGATTGGGTATCTACACATGAAGCAAGAGATGAAGATATGAAGTGGAAGTATGTATTGGTTGCATGTTCGTACCTAAGATCCAAGTTTGTGAATTTGGCTCTTTACAAGAAATATTGAATACTAAATCGAAGAGGGGAAAAAATTGGTGATTCTCGTTCTGGATTAGTGGTTTTCAGACAAACAAAACGAGCCAATAAGGATAAAAAATATCGATCATTGTTGGGTAGGCGAGAAACCAGTGGTAGAGGGCCTAGGATATTTTGAAATTGGCGACCGAAATCTACATAACAAGGGAAACAACAAGAGCTAAGAGTGATATCAATTATACATGCAACGAGCGAAGGATAAAATCGAAGGATGTGAGGCATATTTTGATGCCGAGGAGGTTGTTAAGAAACAAGAAGCCAAGATCGAAAAAATTGATGGTGTTTGCATTAACTTTATCATCAACATTATTATTAAGACTCTGAGACTCAGAAGGTCGATCCATTATTGTCATAATTATTAATAGGTCACAGGGTAAATCCTTGCTACTATCGAGTTATTCACCACTGTGTATCAATGGGTTTATTCAACGCACTGAAGGGAAATGTATAACATAGATGCCACTCATACACCAAATTAAATAGGACGACCGTCCATACTCGAGTGCATAAAATTTGATCTGTATTACGAGGGCCAACAAGCCATATTCTAGCATGTGAACTTTACAATTCGTCATTGAAGAGTTACAAGAGTTCCGACATAATGACAGTCCGAGTGCAAGGGTCAACAGTCAGCATGCTAATATGGTGCTTCAAAGTAGTGATTGAGAGGATAATTGCAATAATAGTGGTTTTAGGAGAGGATTTAGGCTCTTCATACTTGGATCTGAATTGCAACGAAAAAAGACAGTCATAGAGTTTTGTAAATTGGAGGAATTAGACATATGTTTGTGGGGTAGGGAGCCAGAATGGAAGAAAATCAATTGGGCTCTCAACCCAAACTCTAGGAGTATCCTTGTGAAGAGGTCACGCTCACAATTGCCTCTTGTCTCACCATGATCAAATCTTTAACATTGCCACTACCACCTTACAATAGAAACCCTTTAAGGGTTGAAAAAAATCATGCTTCCTACTTTTTAGAAGTGGCACAAGATTATAAAACTCCTCGGAAAGTTCATCTTTGGCACATTCATTCTGAATTATGAATGTGATGATTTAATCCTTTATTTTCTCCAATAATTTTACACCAGCATTACATTATCTCATCCAGACCGTGTCAAAAGAAAAACGAAAAATATTGTGTCCCTATTCATAGAAGGAAATGTTGACATATGCAAGATACTAATATCTAAATTGTTTCCCATTTCGAGGAAGGAACCAACGGTATCACCAACCACCTATGATCTGGTTGAGAAGTTGTTTAGGAAAAACATAAAATTGCTCAGAAGGGTGTTGAACAAGAAGGACCCGACAACAATTGAGGGAGGAAGCAAGAAAAAAGGAAGTAAAGTTGCAACAAGGTGGACCTAAGAAGGACACGACTACTTTTTATCTGCAAGGAACCGTATAAACCTAAAAATTCATGCCCAAGTGATAGGAAGGAGGAAACAAGGACATGATAGGATGGGATTCCTTCATATCATGGGGGGTCTTCTATAGTTGGGTCCATTTATTTTTAGGATAGCACCCATGAAAATTTTGATCAGTTAAGTAAACATGATAAGAAATAGCGTGATGTTATTGAAGGATATTTACAAGATGATAAGCATTCAAAAGTACATGGTGAGGTGTTAGCCTCTATCATGAACAATTATAAATCTAAAGTTAATTAAATTAATATTGAAAAATAGCATTTTATGCCTAATTTTCTAGATTATGTTATTTCCTCTTGATTAGGAGTTAGTTTAGGCCTACCTAAGTTAGCTCCTAGATTAGTGTGTGTGGCTGAGATATTTTCTCAACCAAGGTGTCCAAGATAGACACACTATCTTGAGAAAAATTCCTCATATATTTATTTGTATTTTTACATTCTTTTAATAATGAAGAATATGTGAGGAATGTCCTGAGGCTATCAAGCATTTTCTGCCAGTTCTATGTCTCATGTGTTTTTTAGGTTTTTTTAGTTAATTTTCTACATGTGGTATCAGATAAGTTGTAATTTTTTTGGTTGTCTATGGTTTTACTACTTCTTAAAATTTAATTGTGGATATATTTGCGTGTGAAAGTGGCCATGACCATATCTGCTACATATAGTTTATTATAGACATATTCATGTATGAAGAAGCCATATCTAGTAAGATCTGTTGTGGATCTATTGTTGGAGCATCTGTGCAACTGCACCGAGGTAGATCTGGATCAACAATGATCAACAAAGAACATTGGTGAAACATGGACATGGCGGGAGCCTGCGTTGAAGCCCTGGGATGATGATTGGAGAAATCAAGCTTCAAATTTCCGTATACCTAGTCAGTTCTATATAGATCACTTGAATATAGGAACTGTTGGGCTTGTTGAACACATTGGAATGATCCCATGTGAAGAAGAGGTCGAGTGAAATTTATTTTCAGAGAACACTCGTGTTTTGGTGTGAAGTAGCTTCATGAGTGAAGGTCAGTGAAGCGTGGATTGAAGGTAACAAGAGAACACGTTATTTTTTTCCACTTGACATTAGACATGCTAGCAATCACCATATGAATTAATTTCAAAGTGGATGCAATTTTTTTTATCACACATTATAGGCAACATCTCGGTATGACAATTTTCTACTAATAAGCCATTTGCGTTAGAACATTAACATGTTCTCTCTTGGTGCATATGTTGTTTTCTGTTTGGAGATGTCCCTACATACATGTTTTATTTCAATGCATACGTTGTCTGCCTATTTGTTTGTGTGCTCCTTCACAGATTGGAGACGTATAAGCTTGAAGGCATAGATCCTCATGAGTAGCATAAGAATTGTTTCTATGTGTGACGAGGTTTCTGCATAGTCATCCATGAAAGAACCATGTGAAAAGCTCGATGAGCCGATTCCTTATGAGGATTGTTACAAAAATTCGATCAGGGCAATCGTGGCAACAATAACAAGTTTGACATCTCAACAACCACGAATACCAGGGTGCAAATATGATGAAAAAATATGGTCTAATGTTGTTTCTTCAGTTCCAGAAGTGAAGAAGACCATAAAATATGTGTTTCTTGAAGATAAATAAGTTGTTGAGAAAATTCAAATACTTTTTGGGGGTCAAGGAGGCAGTGGTTATGGTTCTATGTCAATGTCATTAGTATATCCAAAGCACTTTTGCAGTTTCTGTCGAAGGCCTTTATGAAGGCTTGGATTTTCTTTCAAACAAAATTACCAACAAAGTATATATTGAAGAGTATGTAGTTTGAAAGAACACCACGTGATAGAAGAAAATTGCGATAAGATGATAATATGTTGAATGTATGTGTAGTTTCCTTGCAGCGTTGAGGGCAACATCTTGCCTGTCCATGGAGATCCATTCAGATCCTACATTGAATTATTAATAATTTTCTTAATCTTATGCAAAGGCAAAGAAAACGCTAAGGAGTAGAAGCCTGCATGAGCGTTAGCCAACTAGAGCCGTTCTAGCATAAGCCAACATGAGCATGAGCGAGTGGAAGCCAGTAATAGCTAGTCTTAGGCAACGATCAGCTAGAATTTAGCAAGAGTGAGACTGCATCA